>JAJJHQ010009521.1:725528-927351 GCA_021223825.1 Drosophila ironensis | reverse complement strand
TTTGTCTGGGCTTCTTTATGACTCCCTTCTTTTTATGGCCTTTGCCGTTCTCCTGTTCTCCTTCGCAAAAAACGCATTACGCCGGCCATTGTCGGACATTAGTGACTTTTCCGGACGAGAAGCCAATGAATCCGCGTTGGACGCGACTCCACTCGTTTGGGTCCACCCCGAAAAGCCCCAGAGGAGGAGTGGCAGGGCAGGAGAAGCAGGAGGAGAAGAAGGAGGTGAGCCTGCGCACTCGGGAGCAAGCGGGACGGCCTGCAGTTGCAGTGTCCAAGCGGCCAAGCTGTCGGCCAAGTGGCAGTGTGGCAGAGTGGCAGAGTGACAGCAGGAGAGGAGCTGTGGAAATGGCTAATTGATTTATTTCGCCCCACTTCCACGCTCGCTCCGCGGAAGGCGTCGCTGGTTGGCTGAATTACAGAAATCAGGAGCCATGTAATGGCCGCCAAGTGCCCACAGTATTTGAGTGCGTTGCGGGTTTTTTTCTCCGTTTTTTAGCCCCGCGGGAGGCTCGAAAAGGGGGTGTGGTAATTGGCAGTGCCATTCGGGGAGACTCCCACATTGATAATGGGAAATAATCAATTTTAATGGGCTATAATTTGCACAAAGCACATGGCAAAATAACAATGATTCGCAGATTAAAAGCCAAACTTTTGCCGGGCCACTCGAAATGCCACAACAAACGCGTGTTTAGAACTTTTCCAAAGCGACGGCCGCGTCGGCAGTCGCGTCGGCAGTCACATTAATTTATTTATGCTGATAAAAGACTAAGCAAAAGTTGCTTCCACTAAAAAACATTTAGATGTCAGGTGGGAGGGAGCGAGAGAGCCAGAGGCAGTGGCAGTGGCAGTGGCGATACCTGCGCATTGAGTTACCTTACATAATCGAAATGAGTGCTTTGCGGTTGCCACTCAAACTCGAGTCGCGCCGAGTGCGAGTGCGACCGAGAGGCGGGTCTTGACCGGTTTTCCCGCTCGCACTCACGCCAGCTGCCCGCCCGACTGCCGGCCAATGAGCAGAGGCTTCTCTGGCTCAAAGAAACCCCCTTCCTCGAGCCCATTCCCATTCCCATTCCCAGTCTTCCACTCGGATGTTCCGGCGAGGAGCAGAGCAGAGCGGAGTGGAGCCAACCCCCCGCCTGATTGATTTGGGGCCAGGCCAGCATGATTGATTAGATTAATAACGCGGCTAATTAAACATTTATCACTGTATCTAACGAACCGCCCGAAGGGGCTCAAATTAACCCCGCAAATTATGTCTCGGCTACAGGTCGACTTCCAACGATAGTGTTTGGATTCTGGTTCTTGGTTTTATAAGCAATTCTCACCGGATTCTACTTGTTTTATATCTAGTTCCAATACAAATTTATTTCAGGAACTACCGAAAAATTTGATTGTGTTTTATAAACTATTTTTACGTATCTTAGACAAGTTATAATTTTATCAAATTTATTTCAGGAACTACCGAAAAATTTGATTGTGTTTTATAAACTATTTTTACGTATCTTAGACAAATTATAATTTTATCAAATTTATTTCAGGAACTACCGAAAAATTTAATTGTGTTTTATAAACTATTTTTACGTATCTTAGACAAGTTCTAAGTTTATCGTATTGACTATCTGATTTTGTTTAATGAATCCATTCCCATTCCCATTTATTTTGCTCCTAAAACTAGAAACTATAAGCGGGTAATACGAGTATTTAGTTTAGGCTTTGCAAACTTCAGCTTTNTTAAAAGCATTCTTCTCCTAGGCCTCCACTAAGGAAATACTTAGTATACAACCATGGGGAGTACAAATAGAGGTCTTCTTCTAATGAATTTTGGTGTGTGGAAGTATAAAACTATGCAAAGCGCTCAAGTTTCGAATTAGGGAAGTTTGACTGTGTGCCTGCTTCTAATTGCGTTTCGTGCGGCGTTTTTCGGGGATGGGATGGGCGCATTAATTATGGCCGCCTTGGCTAACGCCTGCCGGCCGCCATTATTTCGGTAGCAAAGTGGCCAAGTTGGCAGCCAGATAGCGATCTAGTATCTACACATCCACATCCAAGCCCGAAACCCAAACGCGACCCAAACCCGAAACTTACAGCCCCCGAGGCCAAGCCCAATCCACTGCCGTGCATATTTGTGGTAGCCACGCTTCCTGTTTTTGTTTGCTCGCCCGTCCGCCTGTCCGCCCGTCCGCCCGACCACTGTCCGGTGCCGCTGTCCCTGTCCGCTGTCCGTTTGTCCGGCTGAAAATATTCCAAACAATGTAGACAAGAAGTGCTCAGGCCGGGCGGAGTTTTTGTGCCCGTGGTTAGCGACGCGGTGGTGTTTACCCACATGTAGGCATATGCATATGCTGATTTCCAGCCAGGCGGGGGCCCATCTAGCTTTTTGGTTCCGAAGGGGCGGGCGGCAAGGGTGTGCGCCGAGTTGGTGAACCGTGGAAACTCTGGGCCAGAACCCGCCTGTTCCTCCTGCTCCGCCAACTGGGCAGAGAATCGGAATTTCTTAATGCTAACAAACAAATAGAAAATAACTTTCATGAACAGCGGCCCAGTGGCTTCCTCCCAGAGACACCGGCGTAGGCCTTTCGCTTAGTACACTGAGGAGATTGGGCTGGGAAAAGCCTGGGAAATGTTTTACCAAAAATTAGAGTACCTCAATGGATACTCCCTTCGCTAATTGTAGCTCCTGTAGCTCCTATTGGATGTAGATCTTGTTAAATTTACTTGCAACCTCCAAACAGATTTCGCAGTGCCTTACCTTCTTTCTGGGACCAAAGCCAGCGGAAATATGCTCAAGTTTGTGTTTTTGTTGGATTGTGTCGGAAATGTTTAGCGCTTGCCCAGAATGATTAAAGTGTCGCTTTTGTCTGCCTGCTGCTCCAGTTGCTTTTTCGCATTTGCATACAAATATCAAATGTTTCGCAATTTCAGCTGACTAATGCAGAGCGAATGAATCTATGTACTGCATTGTGGCCCAAATAGCACGGTCGCAGTGACGATGGAACACTGCTTCCTGGTCTCAAAAAGTGTCTTAAAAAGTTACTCGACCAAACAGTATTTCGGAGTTTAATTGTATTATTCAGCTGCCTTTGTAATCCCCCGGCTGTAATCCATTTGTTGGGTCTGTCACTCAAATTTAGATAGCACTGTCCCCGCAGCTGACTCATGTGCATTAATATCTCGACGGGCACGCACCCCACTCGGATTGGCGGATCGGATCCTGGTGCGGATTCTGGAATGTAATGATTAACTTTTCGCAGTTGCTAAATTAAGTGAGTTTTTACTGGGGGCTCCAGAGAGCAAGAAGTGGATCGACAACAGCAAATTTCGCAGGAGCGACGGGTCGAGCGAGCGGGCAGGGAGTTGCGACTTGGATGGGATTGCGTGTCGGCGGCCAGAAATGATTTCCACATACCACAGCAGTTAAAGCCCTTAAGTCAGGGAGAAAATCCAATTAAATTCGGTAGCGAAAGAAATAAGTCTGAACTGTCGGCAAAATGATTCTACATACACGTATTTGCGTCAACATTGATTTTGCAGCAACAGAAACATCCAAACAGCGGTGGAGGGGAGTGGGAGCTGCAGCTCCCTGCAGGCCAAAGCCGGCCAAGCCGTCCAAGCCGAATGTAGTTCATGTGCATGGCGATGGCGTGATTGAGGACGAACCCGAGGACAGCAGCTCCGGGAGCAGCAGCAGGAGCAACTGAAGCGGCATCTGGGACGGCCAAAGCAGCAACGGTAGCAATAGGACACGCAGAGAAAAAAGGTAAGCAAACAAGGCCAGGAAAACAAATTGTAGTAGCAAGACTCATCCTGAGTTTTAGCCAGTTACCAAGTGCGGCTAACAAATTCGAATAGTTTAAATTATAACCTTAATTGTAATGTTATTGAATATCTTCTTGTGCACTCGAATCTTCTGCTCGGCTGAGGCGTGATGGGAGTTTAGGAGTGGAATTTGAGCCAAAGTCGGGAGTCCAGAGTGCAAGTTGGACCGCAAAACCGTCCAAAAGTTGCGTGCCCATGGGTCTTCTGTGTAATTGCGCAACAATTGTCAGGAGCTGCTCCGCCGAGAGACCGTCCTTAAGTAGCAGTTGGCGCTGCTTTTAAGGGCTCAAACCGCAATCAAGACACGGACACGTCACTGCAAACACACAACGAAAAAGTCGGAAAAAATACCTTATAGAGTATAAGCAAGCCCGAAATCTCCTCCTGCAGGCAGACCTTCGTGTCTGCGTCAAACTTGCGGAAATCTGATTTTAAAATTATTAACAACATGCAATGGCTAAATAGTTTTGCATTCGATAACAAAAGCCGCTCAAAAACATGTTCCTCGCAAATTTTCCTTCAGCTTCGGCCTCAGCCTCAGCCTCGACTCTTTCAACTCGTCGAAGGCAGGAAAATTGCTGCTGCTGCTGCTGTGCTGCGCTGTGCTGTGCTGTGCTGCGCCTTGGTTGTGTGCTTAGTGACCGCATCATATAATTCACGAATTCAAATTCAAACTATTGGCTAGCGGACCGTTATAGGGTTAATTAAATGCAGCTCCCGTGGCTCTCGTTTCCACGCCAAGTTGCAAGTTGCAAGTTGCTCCCGTTGCCGCTGCTGCCTCCGCTGCTGCCGCTGCTGCTGCAATTAGAAGTTGCACAAAAAGCGCAATAGGAAAACACAGACCGCTGAAATGGGCAAAATGAAAAACATGGAAAACAAAATGGCGATAACTAGCGCAATTTGCATATAAATGGACGTAGAAACGTCTTTAGTCACCCGAATCTTGAGCAAACCATAGGAGCGATTAACATTGTTGTCGGCTGCCAAGCGGACAGGCGGCCAGGCGGGTGCCGGGGTAGGTACTTGGGTGTGGGAGGCGCCGCAGGGGGCAAGGCTTGGCACCATCCACAAAGCACAAAGCAGCAGCAAGCTGCAACAAAGTGCAGTGGCAAAGCAGCAACCTCAGAAACGGCGCGGCAACGGCAACGGCAACCCACGGCAAGCGCAACAAAATGGCGGAACAGCCGTCAGAGCGTGGCACCAACACCACTTGGACGTGCAACTCCTCCGGCCCGGTCTTACAGCGCCAACACCAACACCAACACCAAAACCAAGCCAAAACCAACACCCCACCGTGGGTAATGGTGATGCCATCAAGCGTGTTAGGTCGGCCCGGCAAAGGGACTGGCCTCGACCTCCCAGTGCAGTGAGAGAAACATCGGGATCGGATAGGTCTAATTAGACTATAAACAGATGGATAAAGGGTTATTAATGGCAATAAGCATTGGTTCTCTTTGGCATATGCTCATTGCGAAAGGTCGAGAATATGGAAACCAATGAGATTGAACAGTCGTTGAAGGATTCATAATATTAGTATGTTTTAGTTCTATTCATGCTATCACGAATCTCTTACATTGTCTATACATTTTTAAAGAAGTTAAAGGATATACAAATTAGATATATACAAATTAGAAACTTCAAGTCCTTAGCTGGTCTCAGAGACGTTTTTTCATAATACTTTCCACCAAAACTACTATCATTATTGTTATTTGTATAATGTTTTATTGGCCACAAAAACACAGCTTGATCTTTACCCATCAAATTTTAGGAATCTTTCTATGAAATTTCTCTATAATAAACACATTTTACAACAAATTTAAAGTCTTAATGATTAGACTGAATTTTCCTGAATTTATTTATAATTTAATCCCATACTTCTGCTCTTTATTTTCTGGGTGCACAAAGCTATTTGGTACCCATTCCTCCAAAGAGCCCTTTCCCTTAACTACCATTACCAGTACCTTCAGTAGTACCTGCCACCAGTGCCTCCACCTCTGCCCTGGTAATTGCAATTGTTTTTGTTCGAGTGGCGGGGCATTGGCTGCAGAAACGCGACCGCTGAAATCGGCGGAGCAGCTCAGGCAACCACCCGCGTCCGCTGGGTGCAACCACCCACCCACTCTGCTCTGCCCTGCTCTGCCCCACCACCCACTGGGGGGAGCATTGATATCGCCCATTGTACCGCCGCCGGCAGGGCCGTGTTATTATGCAAATGCCATTCACAGGTAATTACCACGCTGCCCCGTTATAATTGCACTCGAAGCCCAGCTAGAAATCGCGATTGCAGTTGCCTTTGCAGTTTTCAGTTGCCAGTTTTCAGTTTTCAGTTTTCAGTTGCCAGTCAGCAGTTGGGAGCTTGCATTTTGCAGTTTGCAACTCCCATCCATCGCACTGCCATCTTTTTGTGCCGCCAAGCAAACGGCAAACGAGCTGAGGAGTCGGAAAATCGAAGCCGCCAACAAGATGTTGTTGCCACTAATTGCAGTAGCTGCTCAGCTGCCGGCTCCCTTCGGTGGCAAATCCGCGAGTGCGAAACGTGGCCTGGCCATTGCGAAACCATTTCGTTTAAATGGCACACAAAAATTGCCACAACTCTGCGAGCTATTCCAACTAGCTAGCTGCAAGATGGCAATCACACAAGTAAAAGATGCATAACAATGCTAATGATTTGCTGGGCTGCGTATTAACAGCTTTTCTGAAAGCTTAAATTGTTTGCATTTTACAATTGTAGGATGTTTCTCTAATATGNCATTGATATCGCCCATTGTACCGCCGCCGGCAGGGCCGTGTTATTATGCAAATGCCATTCACAGGTAATTACCACGCTGCCCCGTTATAATTGCACTCGAAGCCCAGCTAGAAATCGCGATTGCAGTTGCCTTTGCAGTTTTCAGTTTTCAGTTGCCAGTCAGCAGTTGGGAGCTTGCATTTTGCAGTTTGCAACTCCCATCCATCGCACTGCCATCTTTTTGTGGCGGCAAGCAAACGGCAAACGGCAAAAGGCAAACGAGCTGAGGAGTCGGAAAATCGAAGCCGCCAACAAGATGTTGTTGCCACTAATTGCAGTAGCTGCTCAGCTGCCGGCTCCCTTCGGCGGCAAATCCGCGAGTGCGAAACGTGGCCTGGCCATTGCGAAACCATTTCGTTTAAATGGCACACAAAAATTGCCACAACTCTGCGAGCTATTCCAACTAGCTAGCCGCAAGATGGCAATCACACAAGTAAAAGATGCATAACAATGCTAATGATTTGCTGGGCTGCGTATTAACAGCTTTTCTGAAAGCTTAAATTGTTTGCATTTTACAATTGTAGGATGTTTCTCTAATATGAGGATTTATTTCCTTGTTTTAACCCCCATGTATCCCTAAATTAATTCAGTGAAACCTAAGGAATACAACTTATTCGAGCACTGACATTATTAAAAGAGGGGTAAAAATAATAATTGTATTCTGGCTATGTATTTAAAGCTTTTTTGAAGCTTAAATTGTCTGGTTTTACAATAGCTAGTTGTTTTTCCAAGATGCTCTGGTATGAGGAACAATTTTCTTGTTTTAACCCCAAAGTTTTCTTAATTTAATTCTAGCAATACAACTTATTTGAGCAGTCATATAACATAATAAGTAAGATATGTTAAATCCTTTTTAAAAGCTTTTTGGAAGCTCTAACTGTTTGGATCTTACAATTGTTAGATATTCCTTTAATTTAGGGATTCATTTCTCTGTTTAAATCCCTCCCTTTTCCCTAATTTAATTCAGTAAAGCCTAGCCAACTAGTTCGAGCACTTGGACCGCCTGCGGCACTAGCAACTGGTGAGATACTTATCTAAGAACCGACCTGGTACCTGACTGCATCTTATCCTTTCCCAGGCGACGACCGTGGACACATTTGGGCCGTATTGTGACACCTTTTCGGACGCCCAAGAGGCGCGCAGACACAAAGGGAAAACAGATACAGGGACAACAAAACCATCTGCAGCGGCAGGCAAATTAGAATAACTTAAATACACGGCGGCACGCATTAAGCGGCTGCAGGCGATAGGGCCGGGCCATCATCATCTGAGGCATCGAGAGGCCCGAGAGTTGCGAGTCGCGAATCCTTTTCTCCCGCTATCAAAAAGTAATAAATCTGCCGCTGATCCATCGTAAATCTTTGCGTTCCCTTCATGATTTACCCACATAAATCAAAATTATCGACCCGCCAGACTCCTTTTTTGTTGGGCCCGCGAATCGGGAACGCTCGAAAGTGTTAAATGCACTCAATCTGCTGCAAATTTTGGGGGATTCTGTCGCCAGTGTTTTGGGCTCATTACTGGCTCTTTGGTTATTGCGTTTAGAGCCTCGTTTTCAGCTGTCCCCTCTCATCCAGCGGGTCAATCAAACGGATCATGGACGGATCGCAGGTCGGGCGGCTGGCTAGCCAACCGCAAGACAAAACTATGGCTCCGTGGAACCATGGATCACCACACGCACCTTTCCTGTTGTTGTCGGAAAATTCGTCACATGCAAAGTGAAATTACCTGGCCGGCTAATTTCATTTAATTTTCGGGCATTCAGCCAAAAAGAAGACGGCGGCGTGGAAGAAGCAAAAGCGACCGCACCGCTACAATTACAGCATATTTTCCCCAATTAATAATTAATAATTTGTTTGGGTCACGAAACACGCTGCTGCGCGGCAACAGTGTGTATCATTTTGTTGCTATTTTTTCAGTGAAAGAAACCAGAAGGAAAGGCGACCCGACCTCCGACCCGCCTCCGGACAGACCGCCTGACTGAGACGGTTAATTGCTGTCACAAGAGTCGAGAGCTCTGCAGATGAGTTCAAGTTGGAGTACTATACGTGGTGCCTTCTGCAGGTGAAAATCTTTTGTGGAAAAGACAAAAGAACACGCAACGCCAAGCCAAGCCAAGCCAGAGGTGCAGAACACATTTTGTGTGCGAGCTGCGATACGTTTCCTTCCTGTCTTGAACTCCGTGACCCTGCCACTTCCAATTTTCACCTTCCAGCCAGTTGGCTGACATGGCTTCTTGGCGGCCAGATTTGATGGCTCCGTCATCTGTTGCCTTGTGGGAAAATGTGTGATCCCCAAAGCGAATGCTACCATAAGCATTTCCCTAAAACATGTACACCAAAACAATTTAAAACCTCGAATAAAGAGTAGTTTCTTGCACTTCCTTCTTGAGCAAACACTTTTGTGGCTGTGCCCCTCCTGGCACTTGGAACTGCTCCAATTTGTGCCCGGCCCATGGCCATAAATTAATTGATGGCCTGGCTGAGTGATAACCATCGCCGCCTCCTGCCACCCACTCTCCCCCGATGCATTTCCCCGAGATCAGATCAGGGAAAACTATGCCCCGTCCGGGGCAGACTCAGATTCTGCAGCCAATAGAGACATCACCATCGGCGGGGATGCCCCCTGATCGCTCGATCTGCGACGCCTGTGAATTATGTGTGTCGCGGGCTGTGAATGAAGCGATGTGCGACCAGGATTGGCTAATGTACGGGCTGTGTCCGCTCCGTGGCTGCCACTGCCCACTCAGATCCGCGGCCCCACTGAGACCCCGCCCTGCCCCAGTCCGCTCGCCGCCGTATCGTCAAAATTGTCGTTGGCTCGCAGTTAAATTAAGTCATAAATTCAGTATTTATCTGCTGAATGTAGTTTGTTGTCCGGTCATCACTTCACCATCAGCCTTTGTCGCCGCAGCCGAGCCGGTCGTCCCTCCCAACAGTGGATGCCACAAGGGTTTCCCCCATCAAAATGGAAGTATACAGAGTTCTTCCTTCTTAATGCATTACATAGTAATTCAGAAGAAATAAAATGGTTCTTTTTACAATCATTCTATGTTTCCTCTTAACTCTTCCCTGACATACTTAGAGAATATACCTATACAATGTTCTTCGTTCCTAATATTGTAATGCAATATAAAGCACTCTTTTCAGAGATCTATAAAGAAGATACTTCTGTGATAGTCTGCAATATCCTGTGAGCTTGGATATATTGTTTTTAGTAAAATTCAATGAGAATATAATGAAAAGTTTACCATGTTTTTCGTTCCTAATATGGTAATGCAATATAGAGGAGCAATAAAAGGGGTATTTGGACAATACTTAGTATTTCCATTGATCTGTATAGAATGTATCGTTGTGATAGTTTGCTGTCCTTGTAACTTCGATAGACTCATTCGGTAAAATCAAAAGAATTATAGCCAGCTTACTTTGCATTTTCACTGCAACCTCCACTAGTTTGGCCCACTGTGTTTTGGCAGCGTGAAAGCCGCTTTTATCCAGGTTGCTGTTGCTGCTTTTATGGCAGCAGATAGCTCGCATGTGTCACCCGGCCCTCCTTTCGCATTGGCAAGATCCTCGCGCCTCCTGCCTGCATCCCCACTCCTCACCTTCCCAGTTCCCGGTTCCCCAGTCCCCAGTCCCCAGTCGCCAGTCCGCGATCGCAGATCCTCCTCGATCGGGTTGGACGTGAGATGGCGTTGGTCCCGCGATTGCGGAGACGGCGACTGGAGGGCTTAGCCCCACTTAACCCGGCTCTTGGGGCGGTGCGGGTAATTGGATTGAGTTGGCTTCTCGTCCACCGACCGGCCCTCATTCGCACTGCCAAAATATGTATATCCGCAGCGCTTTGATTCGGTTTTCAGTTTTCAGATTTCAGTTTTCGGTTTCGATTCACCGCTCGGGGCCCCTGGGAACGCACTCACTTTCGACTTTCAGATTTATTGGTGCACATCAATTAGTTGCCATTCAGGAGTTCAGGAGGAGGACGGACATATCCCCCGCAGCATCATTGATAATGCAGATCAATACAGCAAATTAGTCACTCTTTGTCACCCGCCGCAATGGCATCCAAATGCCGTAGCCATTGTCTTGCCGACCATTTATTGAAACATAACGTAACACACAACGTGGCCCTTGGGCATTTTTTAATGTCAGCCTAGATTGGATCTGGATCGGCTCACCTGTATTCTGACTCTGACTCTGTCCGGGAGTCGCACAGTTGCAGGTACCCGAGTGGCAGGCCGTTCAGATGCGGAGACTGATTCCCGGTGACACTAAGTGTCGAGCTGCCAACCAAACACCAAACACCGAACACCGAACACCATCCGGGCGACACCGTCCCCCCAACCACCGTTCACGTGCGCGGTGCTTTATTCCTCCGCCAGCGGCGGCCGCCGTGAAATATTTTGACAAATCGCAGCCACTTAATCAGAAATCATCATCGCAAGGGATCGGATCGATGTTTTGTATTGAGGTATCAGTCGCAGTCGCAGTCGCAGTCGCACAAAAGGACGAGAGTGACACCGTGTGGGTTGAACAAGAGATTTCCGCCGAAGTCGATAAAAGGTTAAGAAGGTAGCCTGCCACCAGTGTCGGTTGGTAGCCTGCACTGAGGGGAAAAACGGGTGGAAAATGGGAATTCAAAATGATAGACATTCCCTAGTAATTCCATTAAATAAAGAACATTTTCCCAAAGTTATAGTCCCTATGGCAGCTATTTTGGATTGGTTTCTGGTTAGCTCTGGTTAGCTCTACTTAAGTATGTAATTTTGAACACCTTTTTATCTCAGTGTCAACCCCAAGGAGCCGGCAAGTCTGTGAGGATTTGTCGCACTTGTCGGAGGTGGAAAAAGTTACAAGCTTGGGAAACTCTCTCCCACAACACACTCGGGTTCCTGGTAATGACTGTTCATTTGTGTTAACACGTGATTAGACCTCGAATCAATCTCAATAATGAGCAACGTGACTCCCCATTAAAAAATTTGATGTGGCAGCTAACCGATTGACGTCGCGCGACTCTGACTGCCTCATATTCAGAAAGTATGAGCCGCATGCATGTTGCTCCCAGCACTCCCAGCACAGCCTTACAAATTGCCAAACATTTATCAACGATGCGAGACGTGACCAATTAAATGCATCTCGCAAAGTGTTTGCCCGGCGGACGACAGGTTCTCACGTGGAAACACGATGGAATCGATGTCATCCCGGGATAATGATGGTCAAATAAATGCATATACTTCATCGGGTCAGTAAATAAACAGGCGGCAAGGCGATATTAATGGGATATCACTCATTATACATATATGTTGTGAATGGTTCTATGTATATATTTCTGAACCTTAAATATAACTCAAATATGAGGGGTTGTAACCGCCCCTCAAAAACCCCAATTATTGCAACCTATCGATCCATAATTCGTTCGATTTCCGCCTTTTGACGAAACCTCTCTTGACATAGAAACCTCTATGAGTGGCAGAAATATTGGAGCGCTCCAATTCACTGGGTTCGATTCGTCGAGTGGCGCACTCCAGATGCCGATGCTGATCCGTAATTAAAGTTTATCAGGAAACAAATGCTAAAATCACGCAACTGCGAGCGATCGAAAAGCAGGCTGCGAAGGAGCACGAACCTGCGAAACGAAAGGTCGTCTGCGATTGCTTCATCCGACAGGCAGGTGATGAGCCGTCATGCGAGCTGTATCTTATGGATGCGCCGGCATTAGAGAGGCTCGGGATGGGAATGGGGATGGGGATGGGGATGGTGCAGGGGGGATCGGGATCGGAGCTGCTGAGGAGCGAGCACGCGATTGATTAAGGGAGCCACCGCGGAGCTGCATTTGGCCTGAAAGTGTGTGGGCTAATTTTCATAGACAGCGCACGCTGGACACGCGCATGATGCGTATCTTGTATCTCTCGGAGGCTTCGACTCCTGAAACTCACCTGTCTGAAATGCCGGGCATTTCCGCCGGCCACAAGACACAGAAAAACATGCCGTCCGAACGCACAAAAACCTCAAATGTTGCGTCATTATCGGAGAGAATTTTTTGTTGACGAAATTTATTCCATATTCACCGCACATTGCTCTAATTTTTTCCGCTGGTTATCGTCCTTTTTGTTTTAATCACCGAGGATCCCTCGGAGGATCCCCGACCATGTTTTGATGAATTGATGATGGGGTCTGCGCAGGGCTCCGGGAAAAGCAACGCCTAGCGCAGCGAACCCTTTGCCGCCACCGTCGCCGCTCGGTTCGGTTTTTCTTAATTTGGAATTTATTTAAATCCACTGTCTCGAGCGAAGGGTGCAAGTCAGCAGTCACTCAGATCGAGGGGGTTCGTCGCCCCCGTTTTTGGCAGGTGCAACCTCCGATGGATCGGTAGCGCATCGCTTGAGTTGACCCTTTTTGCCGTCCCGGCTAATGCATAAATAACACGTTCTGGGTTCGCGTTCGGGTTCGGGTTCGAGCAGCAGGAGCAGCCATTACAGCGGCCGAGGGGCCACTCACCGAAAATGTTAAAAGGCGTTTAGCTTGTTACCTTTTAATAATACCATTTAATTCCCGGTTGTGCGGCGTAGGCGCGGAACCATCAATCAGACCGTGCAGATAGCGCCGCAGCGGACGCGGTTTCTCCTCTGCTTCCTCGGACGGCAATTCATAATTTATTTGCGTTTTTGTCGATCATGTTGGCTTCATTTTTTACGCCAGCACTTGCCGGACAGCCGGACAGCCGGACAGCTGGACAGCTGGGAGATGTAAGGCCAAGCCGAGAGCATCCTGCCGATCTCGTTTCCCCAGAAAAGTGAGAGGGTACAGAGTGTGAATTTTCACTGCGGATTGATTTCTCAAGGGAATGCTTTGGCAACAAATAATTTGCCGTTTCAATTGCCTTTAATTAGAACTCGACCAGTTTATGGCTTGTCCGCAATAAGTGTGAGCTGAAAGCCAACATAATTCAGCCCTTTTGTGCTGCCAATACAACGCTCGTGCACAAATTCCAATGGACATTGCAATGCATGAACATGGCCGCCGAACGCACGCTAATGGGCGGCGCCCAAGTCCGCTCCTTACTCATATTTCCACACCCCCATCGCCCCCCTGGTGCTCCTCATCCTCGCCGCACTCCATGACGGACTGGGTGGGTGTTAAGTGGCTACTGGCCGGGCAGCCATTCATCCATCCAGCCATCCATCCATCCATCCACTCGTGCGTCCACCCAGTGGGGGTGTTTTGCGGGTCTGCTATTTTGACGTGGCTGGCAGGCCAGCTGGCCAGGCTAATTCCCGTATAAATTATGTGACACATTGCGGGCAAGAGTGCCGGGGGGTGGGGCCAAGGGGTTACGGGAGTGGGTGCAACGCCGCCATTAAAAATCGCCAATCACCGGTAGTCAACGCGGGCTATTTGGGTCCCCCATCGGTGTTGCAGTGAAAGGCAGCGGGTGAGCATCGTCGAAAACCGAGGAAATCACTGGGGAAAAACAGGGAAATATTGCTAAAATTCTAAAAAAAATATTGAGTTTAAATCCATTTCATTTGCCCCCAAAAGGAGATCAAGATATAGGTTTAATATTCTTTAAAATTAACTTAATTTAGGGACTATTTTCTTGGAACAAAGCTTAGGACATGGAAAATTGAAATGTTTTCACGTTTGCCTCTGAAATATTGAAATTTCACATATGTTTTCCACGATACTTCCTCTCAGTGCTGGAGATCGAAATTGAATAATGCTGGGCAGGACTAGTGACAGGAAACCAGAGACGCAAATTGCAGGGTAGCGCCGTCAGTTCAGACGAAAGATCAGCCAGGCCGGCGAAGGAAGGAAGGAGTCGATTGCGATTGGAATTGGAGCTGGAAATGACTTCCAGGAGCAGCAGCAGCAGCCACAGCAGGAGCAGCAGGGGCGCAGCAGCAGCAGCTTTTGTGTTTATGAAGTTGTGGATTTTTCGCCGGTTTAATTTTCGAGCTGACTGCAATTACAAGCCGTAAATTTGTCATGGTGCGATAAATGTGCGCCGGCAGGCCAGACAGCCTGGGCAGCCTAATGCATGTAATCTGCCACTCAACACCCTGCCACAGCCACAGCCACAGCCACGGCATTGGGGCCGCCAGGTCGGGATTGTTGGTATTAAGTTTTTCGGGCTCTGGGTCTTGTTAACCAATTTGGCACGCCTGCGCAATGGATGGGATGGGATGCCGTGCCGACGGATCCATTTTATGGCCCATAATCAGCAACAAACTAAATAGGAGTACGGGCCGGGTATCCTCGGGATACGAGCCCCCCGACACATCCTCCGAAGTAATCGGCTCTGGCCAATTCAAGCTCACATTTTGGGCTGGTTAATTAAATACGGATTTCGCTTTAATGGCCGATAAAACTTGATGAGAAACTTTAATGGCGCTGCGATCTGCGATCTGCGATCTTCCCGGATCGCTAAATCACCGTTAAAGCGATAACGCACAGCCAACAATGCGCGTAGTCCAGAGAAATCTGCTTTTTACGAGCCAATTGCCAATGCCACATCCCCGGCCAATGCCATTTCCATTCCCATTTCCATTTCCCTGCCCTGTTGCCAATCCCAGTTGCACTCCCGAAGCGACGAGATGCCTCCTTGATGCCTCCCTTACTTTGTTGCCGAGGCGCACAAAATTAACTGCTGATGAATGTTGCACAGCGAAAACTTGCAGATTGTATTGGAATTCCCCAAACTATGGCTCGTAGAATCTACTCAAGAAAGAGCTGATTCGTTGTGACTGCTGTGAAACTGTTTAGGGAGCAGAGACACCCTCGAAACCTGAAAAATCGACCCTAGACAGCTTCAACCCCCCGACCAATGTGAAGCTCTGGTTCAAAGTCACTGACAAAAATGTTGTAAGCCCCTCTCGACCGGGCCGAGCGCTGGGTTTTTAATGCCGTTGCAGTTGCAATTTCTGCTGCTGCTGCTGCTGCTGCTGTGCTTTGGCCTGGACTGTTGCTGTTGCTATCGGCTTACAAGTCGCCCCATTCGTCCGCCCGGACGGGGCATAAAATTAAAATGTTGCACGCCGCGCCATCCGGGTCTTCGTCTTCGGCGACCCAGCGCGCGCTCATTAAAAACGCCATAAATGCAATAAAACGTAGAGCAAACATCGATTAAACAATATTTATGGGGCTTCACTTGCACATTGTTCGCTGGCTCTGCGCCCGGGCCTGCCATCGAGCCATCGAGCCAACCAGCCAACTAGCCACCTAACCAACAAGCCCGCTTGGACGTTTTGACGTGGATGCCACCCCACCAACACACCTGGTCGGTGCTCACCTGGCCAGCGCCAAATCCGCCCCAAGTTGACTTTGTTCTCGACGCTTTGTGCCTCTGCCTGCCCTCCATTTCGCAGTTCTTGAAATGCTTGTTTGTCGGTCCTAAATCCGCAGAACACAGGTGACACATCTTCATGCTTGCTTGCCAATTTTGCCGGAAGCCCATGCGCGATTTTTGGGCTTACAAGCATTCAGCTTGGTCAGGGTTGGCAATGTTAATAAGTGCAAATTCTTTAATTTTTAGGCTGCCATTGGTACTACCTTAAGTTTGCTACAAGCCTCCCAATCAATTACCTTGCAGTTGCATTTTAGGGGCATAAGCAGAACATGTAAATTTTGTATAGCAAAACGGAGATTTTTTGGGGCTTACAATCTCGAGTTTAGTTTGGTCAGGATTAAAACTTTACCTATTTTTTTAAACTTAAAGCATTTCCTAAAGCCTCGCAAAGGTTCTAGTACTTTGAAAGTTTGTCAAATGTGTCCCTGGATCTTCCCAATCAATTAGCCTGCAGATGCCTCATTGACGGCTTCATTTAGCGCATCTTGTGTTGGAAAATTATGGAAATTACTGCAAATTAAATAAACATTTTGGGGCAGCAGCGGAACATATCAATTTTGTATCGCAAAACGGAGATCGAAGGGATCAGATCGGATGGCGAGCAAAAATATTATATCGTATGAACGAGGCCGGATCTTGTGGTTGCGGAGAGGTTAGTGAAAAGTCGATTTTGGCAGCTGTTCCGGGGCAGGACTGCAAGTGTTGAGACAATGGCAGTGCACGGCGCTCAATGAATAACAATTACAGCTATTAATCTTGGCCCAAACAGCGGGGCCGGTCCCGCCAGTTACTCCACACTCCTCCGGTGTGGTTAGTTTCGCCTCATTTTTAGGTAGGTACGAGTACGAGTACCAGTACATATATTTTTCGTATTTTTTGCCTGGCA
This sequence comes from Drosophila ironensis, assembly GCA_021223825.1. NCBI lineage: Eukaryota > Metazoa > Arthropoda > Insecta > Diptera > Drosophilidae > Drosophila > Drosophila ironensis. The sequence continues at coordinate 910,514 of JAJJHQ010009521.1, read as the reverse complement.
ATTTGCGGCCCATTTATTTATTTGTTAAGTGGCCGTAAAAGCGGTCACGGCAGCAGGCAAAAGGCAAAGGCACAGTCAGAAGCAGGCAACTGCAATGGCCTTTTCTTTTTATTAATTTATACATTTTGTATAAGTAATAATTGTGCGGAAAACGGAAACAATGGAGGTTGTGTAATGCGGCCGGCCACTCGGAGCGGAGCAGGGCAGGGCAGGGCAGGGAGGACCATCTGGTGGTGGTGGCCCGGCCAAGTCACTCAGCCAGCCTGTGGAAAGGAGTGAAAATTGCTCGTAATTACCCAGTCGCAGGCACGCATATAGCCGTGTATATAGAGGCCTATGTAAGCTGGCGAATGCAAATGGTAAATATGGTCATTATCTGCTCCGAATTCAAGCCGGCGCACAACGCCTTCGTAGACGAACTGCACTCAAAAGCGCGATTCGATCCGAGAGTCTCGGCCATGCCGGTTGTCTAGGAGCTGTCCGACCTCCTGCCCCGGTCCTGTCCCTGCCCCTGTCCCTGTCCTGGCCATCCATCCGCGTGTGCACAGGAAGCACTCGCGATGGCGATCAGCGCACTTACCAACGCTGCTTACGGCCATAACCATCCGGAGTTGGCTGCCAAGGTGGCAGGAGCAGGGCCACTGCAGTAGCCATGCAGCCAGGCCATTATAATCATGCAGACAGACAGTCGGACCCAAAGACCGACCGACCGGCTATCTTTATTTATTGTGCCATTTTACTGCTCATAAAGCTGGGGCCCTGGATTGGCCCAAAGGATTGGCCGGCTCCCACAGGCACGAAAATAATTATATTCAAACGATAATATTTCTGACCCGCCACCAAGTCAAACAACTGGCAATTAAGTTTGTCATTTACCAAAACTCTCTGTAAACAAAGTATTTTGGCCTTTATATAAACACGCTGCACGAGCGCGGTTTTATCGCAAGTGGTTTCGTTAATTAAATATATCATTATATGGGAGTGTACGTGCATCGATTTTGTGGGCCATGATTGCGTAAAACATTATATATTTAGTATATTACTAGGTATTGCCTAGCCTCACTTTAAGGCATAAAGTATCCCTGCTGGATTCATAAATAATAAACCCGCTGGAGGAAAATTAAATGCCACCTCTGTGGCTGTTGCTTCCACTTGGATGGCATCTGCAAGGCAATATTTGTTATTATAATGACTACTTTGCATTAGTAATGACTCCTCAATAATGAGCCCGAGAGAAATTCGGGAGGTGTGACCCTCGGCCGAAAGGGTAAACCAACATCTGACCGAGTTCCGGGCCGGGATATATGTAGGAGCTGGAGTCGGGCAAGCCAAGCGTGTAATTGAGGATTTCCAGGTACGCAAAGGAGTCAAAGCAGTCAGTCACTTGCTCGACCGCAAAACAAACCGCTCCGTTTGCCCTACCAATTCGATTACTGTTAATGCTACACTTTAAACGTAATAATAATTTGCATTTCGAATTCAATAATTTGCATCCTGCAGGAAATCAGACAGGGCAAGGTGCATAAAATATTCATGGCCTCTTGCCCCCTTCGACTCTATTTTGGAATACACAATCGGGGCCAGTCGCGTTTTGGTCAATTCGAAATAATACCCTCAAATTAAGTGCAGGGCGAAGAAGTCGTGGCCCCAAATTGCGGGTTACCTCTCCGGCGGGACACACTCAAGTGGTCTCGGGAACGGCTTGACTGACTCCGACTCGGAGCGACTCCCACTCCCCACTCCCCACTCCGATCGTTAAAAGTTTTGGTTCGACTGGAGACGGAGGAGACCCAAAAACCCTAAAGAGGGTGACTCAGTCAGGCTGCGGCTGCGGCGTGGCGACCTTTTCGTGGGACATTCTCAGACTCCCAAAAACTACAAAAATATCGAATATACGAGGCGAGCCTCGTTTTCCCATGGATATCAGCGTTACGCCGATGTCATAGATTGCGACATCGCCGATCCGCTCAGATGAACAATTTCGTGGATTTCGCTTTCCAGTAAAAGCCAGCGGGCCAAACAAATGACAAACATGATTCGCATATCGCTGCGGAGATTTCGAGTTTGATTTTGATTTTGATTTTGTTTTCGATTCGGCCTAATCCAATTAGGATAGCTGCGGCCTTCCCATCGCTGGATAAAGCCCTAATAATTCCCAAATTATGGGAGAGCCCTGTCCGTTGTTTGTCCCGAAATCGAAAGACGAAAAGCGGCTCACAAAGCATGCTCGTATTTAATAATCGATCCCTCATCACTCAGGCGGTAGCCGCTCGTATATCAGTCGCATGAAGACATCACCACGGCCCTTGGTCGCGGCCCTTGGGGTCAGCTGGGTCAGCTGGCAGTTGGCCAAGTTGGCCAAGTTGGCCAAGTTGGGAGTAACTGGTTCACTGGCAGCGCATTCGAGTGGACAGATAAAGCGGGAGACAGTTGCCCCGATCGGCCCGGTGAGGTATTGCAGTGCAGTACGCATTTAATTGAATTAAATTCCAATTCCGATCCGACTCTGACTCCCCTGCCAGCAGCAGCAACTATCGCTTTGATCAGTCAATCCAATTATTTGCAAAATTTTGTCACATAAATAACTAGGCAGAGCGGCGAGCACTTCCTTTCGCCGCGTATCACCTGTCGCACTGCTCGCAGCCACACAAAATGCACCACTTCGCGGTGGTTCGGGTCTCCCGGTGGCTCCCAGTTCGCTGCGCTCGATGTGCTCGATTTGGTGGCCGCGGAAGTTGCGCCGGCGTGCCGATTACCTGGTCAGAGCTCGCCCGCTGAGCGCTGAAAGGGGTTCCCCCTTCTACACTTTGGGAAAAACTTTAAAGCTAGAGGCACCCATAGCTTTGATTGTTTATTGGACTTCAAATGGCCCCTAAACAGTCGATTTATGGATGGCTAATGACTTCTACAACTGCCAAATTCAGCCATAAACAAATCATTTTGCAAACCATAAAAAACCACATTGAACAATCACAGTTTAAGGATGTTAACAGCATTTTGGAAGTGCATAATGCTTCAAGTTGTTGTGTTTAGTGTAACGTCCCCTCGGAGGTCTCCTCCCTACATGACTCGACGACAGGGGTGACGAAAGCAAGTCCTGCGACTCGCAGTCCTGCGTGCTCAGCATTCGGTGGAATACCTTGGGCCGAGGTGTTAATTGAATTCGTTTTGCATAAGTGGCCCGGACGCAGGACCACCTGCGCTCCAAAGGACAGCGGCAGGCATTGTGTGTTAATTGTGGCAACAATGATGACATCGGCCGCAAACAAAGCGTCCAGCCAATTGTCAACATGACAGTGCAACCGTTTCTGTTGCCGTTGCCGTTGCCGTTTTCCGTTTTGTTGGCCATTTGTTGTTGCCATGATCTTTATCGGCCCGCTCGCAATTTGCATATACTCGTACTATATGTACGCCAGTCCCCTGGAACAGCTCTCCTTCGGTGCATCTGCATTGTTGTCGCTGCCTTATTATGTCATTGCATCATCTGCGGGCGGGGGGGAGCTATCCGCCATCCGTCATGCACATTGTGTAGAAATTAGCACATAACCCAAATGTGTAAAATAGCGACGACTACAAAAATTAATTGCAGGCAATTAACAACAAGCTAGAAGGCAGGGTGCAGGGTGCAGGGTGCAGGGTATGCAGTTTCGCAATTACCTGAACATAATCAGCATTGGCGCCTTCGCTTTGATAGAGCCGCTAATAGAGAGATCTCTGAGGTGGCGGCTCCGCGGGGCGGGGTCAGGTGGATGGGACCGCTCACAGGTGTCAGCCGGGCTGACAGCAGAATGCCCTTTAATGTCGCAAGTGGCGACCCATGCAAATGTCACGATATCCGTGTCGCGCATTGTCACCGGCCAAATAAAACATAAAACGCACCGTCGCGGCGATAAATCATCGGGGTCGAGGGATCGGGGATCGGGAATCGCTAGTCCACGATTCCAGACTGAATGCGCCAAAGAGTTGCAGCTGTCGCCGGAAGATCGGCGGACTCCTCCCGTTAACTTTGCTCCAGATAGGTGACTCTTCCAAGGTTGAACGCATAAATTAGCAATCTAATTCCCCGGCAGCACTGAACGAAAGTGCCCTGGCTTCCCCCTTTTTGGCAATAAAGCTTATTTTTTATCAAGTGATTTTATTGTTCGTATAGTTTTTAACCCGTTTTCGTGGAGTGCACAAAGTGATCGGCAATCCAGCGAAATCTTGGCGGAATCACGAAGCGCAGGCGACCACGAGCATTGAACATTTGTATGCAAATTGCCGCTGCCTGCTCCTCGCATCCAGAGCCACTTCAAACACCATCCCCGGGCCGGGCTCCTCGGGCCAAGTTGGCCAAGTTGGCCAAGTTAGCCATCGCTTAGGTGCAATCATAATCGCCGTCATATGGTCACGGGGCGCTATCGTTATCACCTGGCCATGGTTTCTCTTAGCCCCATCGCGATCGCCTCCATCTCCCTGTGGGATTCCGGATTCCGGAGCGGCACGCAGCTGAAATAAATTTGCATATAAATTGCCGCCGTCTCCTCCGCAGCCTCCGCCATTTAAATCGATGCGCACCGCAAGCAATTTTGGAATTTATGTAAGCATTTCGTTCGCGGGTTTAATTGACAGACTCTCGGCCGCCGCGCCGCCGCGATCTGCTGACCATGGTAATCCAATTAGCCCAGCAGACATTTGGTACATGGAAAAGCACTTGTCGTTGGCTCGGGACTCCGGAGTCCTCCTCTGGCATCCCGCACACTCCGCGCACTCCGCCCTCTCCAATTCCTGGCCATTTCCTAATGAAGATGTCTTCGATCCGATTGGCCCGGGGCCAAACTCATTCGGGTTAACGTTGACGTCACTCCTGGCCAGCCTGCCCAGCCTGGCCAGCGAGCAATAAAAAGTCTATAAATTACGGGGACATAAATATGGATTTTACACCGCTTGCGAGCGAAAACAAGTGCTCATCCCGTCAATTGCTTGGTCAGTAACATCGTCACCCCAAAAGACTATATGGGAGATTGGGAGGGAAGTCATTTCTGAAGACAAATTGGTAAAGAAAACATCCAAAAGCCTGATACAGTTTTGGTAGTCCAATGAATAGTTCTTATTAGCCAACCGGAGGTTAAATGTTCGGGCTAGAACCTCGGAGACAGTCAATTTCCTCGGCTTGTTCGTCTCATTTGCGGCTATTTTCAAATTCAATTTAATTCACTTTGTTCGGTGAGCATTATCAGCAGATAGCAGATAAATTGGGATCACTTCACGCTCCTAATGGGAATGCTGAAGAGCTGGGAATCTGTCCGGAGGATGGATGGGGATGGGGATGGGGATGGGAGTGGGAATGGGCTGGGACCCGGAGTTGGGGGAAGGGACAGAAGCCACAGGTGAGGTGACCGGCTGCGGACGTTGGACGAACGAGCGGTCAAAGAGGTGAGCACAAACAACATCATCGCATGGCCACAATCTAAGCCGGGCCCAAATGAGAGCGGCAAGAAGAAGAGCCGGCCAAGGTGTCGACAAGCGGGCAAAACAAAAGCAACAACCTCGAGGAACAGTTGAGGGTGTGAAGATAAACATAGGTGTAGTGTAATCGGCTAAATATATACCAAACAAATCATAAAATGATAAAGACTTACAAACTCCAACTACTTAGAAATCTATAAGAAGCACTCCCCCTAACAACCGCGCATATACTTAGTGAATTTGACTTCAAAAACAACTAACCCTAAGAAAAAAGTTACGCTACCATACCATTCCATGAGTATCCTAAAATATTTACAAAAAAATGGAATTATTACTATTCAATATTCATAATAGACAGCCAAAAAACCTATCTAAGACCCACTTACTTACAACATACTTGTAAATTAATGTTACAATAAAGTGGTTTGAGTATTGTAATCTTAAGACCCAAGTTGCTATAGCTATAACTTAATCTTCCCTATCCCATCTTGTATAAGAAAAGTCTAAACAAAATGTTAATAGTATGCAGTAGAGATTTGGTCCTCCTCTTTCAAGAACTTCCTTGAAAACTCTCGACACCAAACGACCAACTACAGCCCTAGAATTGTGTCCTGCACTGTAGTGAGGATGAGACTGCCGGGGCTTCTGCTGCCGTTGCCCAAAGAGATATCACAATAAATTAGGAAACGAAATCTTTACTAAATAAAGACATAAATTACACTCTGAATCGCTCTATGGGCATGGGGACCGACCGATTCCGACTCCAAAACCGACTCAACTTGACTGCTCCAAGCCGATGCGATGCGATCCGATCGGATCCGATCGAAGACGAGGCGATGCGATCCGAAATCGACTTCAAATAAAAAGCAGCCATCTATGTTGAATGAAAATAAAATGTTGGCGCACAAAAGCCGGCCAAAGCGATGAGCCACAATGGTGACAACAACACAACAAGCGGGCCCGGCCTGGAACGACAACCACAACAACGGCCAAGTGGCTGGCTGGCTGGTTGGCTGGCAAGTGGCTGGCTGGCTTATAAAAAGCGAGAGAAATACAAATAATCAAACGAAATGTATTTTATAGGGTGATAAGAATCAATGAAGCCACTGAAATCCTATAGAGACATATTGTTTGCATTATGGGGCACCAGAGGCAGAGCCAGAGGCAGGGGCAGGGGCAGGGGCCGGAGTCGAAGTCGAAGGGATGCTGCCACAGTTAAGTGGACATTCCCAGAGATCGGAGCCAACTTATCAGCCGGTTCGGTGTCGCTGGCTCAATTAGTGGGCGATGTAGGCGCATTAATACGTTAATGCCACGTTAGTCCTCTATGGGCCTCGGGCATGGAGTGACTTCGTTTATGCGTGATTCGCCGGAATGCGATCCGTCCTCCGATCGATTTCTCGGTCGGCAGCAACGGGTCTTCTGTGATTTTGGGACAGGCAATAAATCTCTTGGCCGACCGGCCGGCCAACTGCCCAACCGGCCGGGCCGAGAGGCCGTTTAACATTTTTGTAGTAGTCGCAGGCAGCGGCGCAACTCGGGCGTATCTTGGCCGAAACAATAGGCGTAGTTTAGAGATCGTTTTGATGGATCCAGTCCTCCGCCCGGGACCGGGCTTCTTGCATCTTAATCAGGTGCGCAGCAGCGTCATAAGTCTCGGTTAATTGTGGCAGCCTCCTCTCTGGGGCATTCGGATGCCCATTAGAGGGCCGGGATTTATGCGCGGACTAAGTGGTCTGGCCGGCGGCGATTACCGCCTTTAATTAGACATTGTTTACTGGGGCAGTTGCTCCCCGAATAGTGTGTTTTATGGTCGAAAAACCGAGCCCAGTACTCAAAACAAAACATTAGGACTTTCTCGCTTAAAGTGGGGCGTCTTTCCATAAAAGTCTTTCGGGGACATAAAATATATTTATTTACCAATTTTATACTTCCATGTGTATAAATTTAATATCGGGTATTCTCATAGTATTTTTCAAAAAGTATTAGAACCTTGATCAGAGAAATTCCATTAGTTTATTAGGCTTACAAATGTTTAACTAAGGATAACAAAAGAGTCTAAAATTTAAACAACATTTTTGAGCTCAAAAATGTTTCTAGATCCATTAGGATCTTCAGTATAACCCAAGATCTATAATTTTATTAGGTTTACCAATGTGTGACTAAGGATAACAAGAAATTCTATGTATTTCTAAAATTTGAACAGAATTTTGGACCTCAAAGATGTTGCTAGATCCATTAGGATCTTCAGTATAACCCAAGCTTTAGGTTAAACTTTTTACCCTTCAAAAAACCTTTGTAAGCTGTTCAAAATCCGTGAGTTTCTTTGGGTGGAGCTCTTTCAAAGTTTGTATTATTTGCTGTATTATTTTGTGAGATGGCCCCAAAAAACTTTCGAAACAATGCGAATGCTGGAAACCGTTTTTGGGTAAACAAAATTCCGCATCCAACGGGAGTTGGCGGGGCCAGGCCCAGTGATTATAGCCCACAATCAATCAATAAATATAATTGGTCATAATTCGGTAGCCGGCCACTAATTAGATGCCTTTACAATACAACCAATTTACCACGCGCCAATGGTTTTGGCCAGGCCAATAAGAGAAAACCCGCACAGCAATTTAACAAAATATGGAAGCAAATTTATCATATGCAAATTGGTCAGCCAGAACAAAGGGCCCCAGCAGCTGCGCTGAATACGGGTTCGTGTTCGGACTCCGACACGGACTTGGACTTGGACTTGGACTCGGATTGGAATTGGGATTGGGTATCCAAATCGCGGAGAAAGGCCTGAAAGACTTCAAAGCGCTGGGAGAACAAGAGGCCCACAATTACCCGTGGGGGCATACTAGAACAACTTCTGCCACCGGTCGAGCGGACGATCGGGCAGCGCATTGTTCCTAATTAATCCACGGGGAATGCATAAAGCCTCTTCGCTTTCGGGCACTATCAACACCTCATTACTCTTTTGATCACACTCCTCGTTAATGAAGATGTCAGCGGCAGCTGCCGCCAAATGAAATAAAACCAAAAACCAAGCACCGACATCGAACATCGAACACCGAAACCCCGAAACCCGAAGAGCGACAGCAGCGGCAGCGACATTTGAATTCAAAATTTAAATCAATGTTCAGAATTCCACTCTTTTTCGTTGCGAGGCGACAAAGATTAAATATACCAACTCTATTCCCGACCAAATCGATGCTCGCTGGAGTACGGGTATACCCTGACCAGGGGCAGGGCTGCAGTCGAGACCGAAACCGAAGCCGAAACCTGTATCTGCATAAAGTTATAAACAAAGAAAACAAATTTGTCTTATCGCCCAATTCCAAATGAGATGACAACGAGACAAAATCACTAAGCACCGCTGGAAAATTATACATCTGCGTGTATAAAAAACGAACCTAGGGCAGCGCGTTAAAAGCTCGAGCTCATTTAAGGAGCGGACAAGCACAAATGCACATTTTTTAATCGCTCGGCTCATTAACAGCGACCCGGCAGCTCGTTGCCTGCCTGCCTGCCTGCTTGCCGTGGATGTGGATGTGGATGTGGATTCCTCACAAAAAACAAATCAAAAAGCAAGGCGCTGGGCGTGGAAGGGGTATGCCCGGGTCGGGTCATCTGAATCGCCATTGTGGCCATTTAAGTTTGGGCATAAATCAGTCGACTCGGTGGCGACACTCTCACGCATTTCAGTGCCCAAACATGTTTCACAGTCATGCCTCTGGGTACAGTGATTATTCTAGCAATTGTGCTAGATTTTTACCAGAAAATATTTCTCTAACTTATCCCTAATTAAATCTTAGGATCTCTGGGTTTGGAGACTAAAAACGCATAAGATATTCCCTAAATTGCACTGCCATTTTGGTGCAAGTCTGCATCCTTACCAAAGTTTCTATGGAATATGACTGAAATATCACCAATTTAATACGATTAATAGCACGTTTTGGGAGAGTTAAGGCATTGCACAATCTTACCTGTTTGGTTAAACAAATTAATGGATAAATAATTATTAATTTGGAAGTAATTTAGTTCCTAAATTGGTGCAAGTCTGCATCCTTACCAAAGTTTCTATGGAATATGACTGAAATATCACCAATTTAATACGATTAATAGCACGTTTTGGGAGAGTTAAGGCATTGCACAATCTTACCTGCTTGGTTAAACAAATTAATGGTTAAATAATTATGAATTTAGAAGTATTTAGTTGCAAGCTAAACCATAAGCCCATATAAGTATTCCCTTTTAGGAAATAGGCAATATGTTATTGCCGTTTTATCATTTTGATTTCCACAAATTTCTTGGGCACTTTTCCGAAAAACAAGCCAAAAGAAAATACATATCCTTTGTATCCCTGGCGACTTAATTGCGTTTGCGTGTTTGATTGCCGGGGAGGGTACTTCAAAGTTCCCCCAGCCCGGCCCCCGCCTCGTATTCCTTGACGTATTTGTTTTTGTAAGCCGGGAACCGTCGTAATGGCGGAATAACGACACCCATTCCATTCCATATCCATATCCAGACCCATGCCATTCCCATTCCCATTCCCATTCCCAGGGCCCGACTCTGTGGGCTCTGGCACTGATTCGCTCGCATTTGCATTGGACGGGGGAAGGGCTTACGGACAACATTGTTGTCATATTAGTAAACGTAACTAACTTTAGTTATTGCTGGTGTTGCGACTTCGCACGTTTATGGTCCATTTAGAAGTATGCAATGGCGATGTTGCGCCGGCTCGCCAACAGATTTATCACCGGCTCCTTGCCCCAAGAGCTATGGCAAGAGCCATGCACTGGGCCAAAAATTGGTTGCATTTCCCAACAAGATATCAATCGAGATATTCGGGATCAGCTTAGCCAGTTTGTCCGCAGTGTTTGATGAATAAAACGAAGACAAACTCTCTTCTCAAGGCTCCCAAATACATCCATTCTTATATGATCTTAACTTCTCATATTTAAAGGAGTCTTTTAATCTAAGAACATTCTTTTAAAAACCACCAAAAGGCGGCACGTTTCGAGTGTCTTTAGCTATATTTTATTCTAGTCATTACTTCAAAAAGATAGATAGTTTAGATTTTTTGTAATATGCTCAAAAACTCCCCAGTGCATGGATAGCTTTGGAGTTGGAGCCTTGGTAAAGTTCATCGATTTCAGCCAACCCAAACAATAAAAACCGCTCAGAGCCAACAGCGGGCCGCCGAGATTTGGGCAACAATGTTGCCCGGACTGCAATCTACAGGATTCGGACTCGGACTCGGACCCGGGCAGACTCATCAACCCGGCCAAGTGATCAGCAATGGGCCGGGGCCGCAGGATCGTAAAAATGTTTGACTGCGATTATATGGCGCTCATGCGAGCGCCACTTTGCCCTGGTCCATCAATCCGATGCCCTGGGCTCGCTCCACCATCTCCATCCCCCCCCAAAAAAATGCACTTTGATGGAATCCCCGGGATCGCAAATCACAAATTTGTTGCCTAAACGAAACCACTGAATAAGCGTGAAGCCCCGGAAAAAGAACAACAAACAAACCGAAAACCAACCGAAAAGTGTGTATACAACATACGAATTTTGGGCTGACCCAAAGAGCCCGGCTCGGGCTGTATAAATATCGTATAATGTATAATTTATGGGCGCGAGGTGAAAATATTTTCAATAGAAGGTGATTTAAATTTATTAAAGGAATGCTCACGAGCAGCTCCGCACTAAATTAGAATAAGTCAAGGGCTGGTTGGCTGGGTTGGGGGCAGGGTAAAGAGGTAACGAGGTAACGAGGGGGAAACTTGACCATTTGCTCATAAAACTCAAGCAAATTGAATCCGATCCAAGTGTTCCCTGTACCGATCCCGATCCCTATCCCGATCGGAGTTGTAAGTATCGACACACGAACGCGCTACACACTCGCCGCTTATCAGATGCGAAGGCCCGGGCTCATTTAAAACCAGGCCAGAACCCCTCTTGCCGCTTTCTCGCTTTCGGTCCAAAAAAGTCAACGATCCAGCCGAAGAATCCAATGATTCCAAGATCCCATACCCGATGCCTGCCTGCTCAGCTCGCCTTTTGTTAACACCATAATTTACATTGATTTATGTGCTTAGTTGGCTCGGCATTTTTAATCGGTCAGTCGAATGAATGGCCAATGGCCATCCCAGGTCCTCAGCAGCAGAAATCCCGCTTAGGCTGTCCCCACTGTCCCCACTGTGCCGCGAGAGCTGCGGCTTCATTTGGTTATAATTAAAATGTCGATGTTATCTACCAGATTTGGACATATTGGCCATTACGTTTGAAATTTAAGCGATTTCTATGCGCGTTTGTTTGATCGTGTTTTGGTTTTTGGCTGTGGTTGTGGCTTTGATTTTGATTTCGATTTCGTTCGGCATTTCATTCGCTCGTTCGCTCGCTCACACAATGAATATTGATTATATTAATATTTAATAACGTTTTAAGAAGCCTTTCCGAGTGTTAAATGCTTATTTATTCCCCCTGTCCCCGGTCCGGGCCCGTTGTGTTGTGCGGCGAGTGCGTGAAATCGGACAAATAAATTGCGTTTGTTGTCAAACCAAAGCGATTTCCTGCTTCAGCAAAAAAAGTCAAGAGACGGTTGTGCGGATTTGCTTAAACATTCGTTTTATTGTTTCCATATCTCACTCACATTGAGCCCTAAACACTTACATGCTCCTCGCTACCATATATCAGTTCGAACGCAACCAAAATCGTAGTCATAAATATAGTAATGCTAGTTATCATACTTATGTTAAGTAGTAGGGATACATATTGCATACGCTATAGCCTTAAATGGTGATGAGGTAAGTCGGCAGCCGGCGAACGGAACAAATCTATGTTATGTTATAATTATGCCATACAAATACTAGTACTAACATATAGATACTGAGATGTCGGCCTGTGCATGATATTAGAGGAGGAAAATGGGGCAAGCGTGTTGTGTGTTGTACAAGTATATTGTAAAGTATTAGTTACAATTTCAGAGATTATCTTAAGCCGCTGCCTCTGCTTTTGCATTTGCTGTGCCTTTGCGACCCCGAACCGCAGCCAAGTAGGTGAGCAGCATTTTAACTTTGGTTTTTCGATTTGTTTTTGCCAACAATGTATAGTAGTCGGCTTCTCGTGTTTCCTAGCCACCCAAACACGCACCTCCCCCCCTTCGGGTTGCTGCTGCTACTGCTGCCGCTGCTGTGGATGTTGCTGCTGCTGCTGCTGCTGTCAATCACAGACGCGCGCACAACTCAAGTTTTCAATTAGATGTTGCCGCCGCCGATCTAGCGATGGTCATGCTTTAGGAACTGCAGCGCGGCCGGCGCATCGGACGATGACAGGCGGGACACCTTTGCCGGCGACTCGATTTCAGCGTCGGAATCGTCGTGCACGTTGATCTCCTCATCCGAGTCAGACGACGAGTTGTCCACGGTCATGGTTGAACCGCCACCGGCACCGGCTCCCGCTCCCGAGCCCTCGCCCACGGCACCGCCGGCGGAGGAGGGAGCGTAGTGCAGCCTGGAGCGCTGCTCCTCGGCGGCGGTCAGGGAGGCGGCCACGGCGTACTGCCTGGCCAGGCCCAGGAAGGCTGCGGCCGAGGGGGAGTTCACCAGACTCCGGAAGGCACTCCTCTCCCCGCCCATGGACACGGGACTGCAGCCAGTGGGCGAGAGTTGCTGCTGCTGCTGTTGCTGATGTTGCTGCTGCTGCTGCTGCTGCTGGTGGTAGTGGCTGAGCAGCTGCAGGGCCGCGGGATGCGTGGGCAGGTGCAGCGGATGATGGGGATGGTGGTGGGGATGGTGACCCGCCGGGGGAGCGTGCAACGGGTGCAGCATCACGGACGGCGGCGGCGGGGCCTGGTGGTCGGCGAGCAGGGGCAGCGGCTGCTGGGGCGGCGGAACAGGAGCCACCGCGGCCGAGGTGGAGGCACTGCTGCTGTGGTTGCTGGGCGTGGGCGAGCTGGCCGGGGGGCCGTCGTTGGACTGCTGCGAGTGCAGCGGGTTGGCGGGGCTGGAGCGCTGCCGCTTCAGGAGATTCATGCGCTGGTGGCGCCGCCACTTGGCCCTTCGATTGGAGAACCACACCTGGAGGAGGAGGCAGGAAGAAAGGGGCTCGGGTTAGATAACTAATAGTGTTAAATAAGTCTGCATTTCACCCTCTAAGAGATGGGGTATAAAGAGTTTTCCCTTATCACTGATTTTCTTGAGTCTATTGACCATGTTCAAGGGACACCCACCTGAACTCTCGCCTCGCTCAGGCTGGTGCGGCTGGAGAGCCGCTCGCGGGTGCTCACGCAGGGGTAGTGGCTCTTGTCGAACTCCTTCTCCAGCTCCTCCAGCTGCTCCGGACTGAAGGTGGTCCTGTTGCGCCGGAACTTCGGCTCGTCGTCGTCGTCCAGGTAGTCGGAGTCGATGTGCCTGTTCTCGTCGGCCGACTCGAGGGTGTCGTGGCTGCCCGAGCCGGGGGAGATGGCTCTGTTGGTGGGGGCTCCGGCCCCTGGGCCGCCGGGATTGAGGCCCGCCCCGGCCAGGAGGTGGGCCGAGCTGAGGGAGCCGCAGCCCTGGGGATTGGACATTGCACTGGCGGCACTGGGCGGCAGGTTGGCCAGCGTGGGCGCTGCCACGGACCACAGCGCGGAGGGGGGCGGCGGCGGAGGGACGCCCTGGCCACCTGGGACACTGCCCGCCCCCGCGGCAGCCACCGCCGCCGCCGCCGGATGCCAGGTGAAGCTGCCGTAGGGGTGCGGGGGCGGCGGGTAGAGGCCGTAGGCGGCGGTGCGGGCAAACTCGCTGGCCACCCGCTCGGCGGCCCGGTTGCGCAGGATGCGGTTGATGCTGCTCACCGAGGGCGCGGTGGCATTGGTGCAGACACCTGCAAGGCGGGATCACGCAATTACCAACTGGACACAAAGGCAGCCGCCCAGCGGCGATCAATCGGCGGCCACCGATCAATCAGAGCCGCTCGGATTAGCCGCAATTATCCGGGAGTGGGATGGGAGTGGAGGGGGAAGGGGAAGGGGAAAACTCACCTTCGGAGATCAGGCGCTCGCGTATCTCCCAGGCGAAGATGGTCGGGTTCTCGCGCTTGTACTGCTCGATCTTGGAGACCACGGTCGGCGTGGCCACCTTCGGCTTGGAGCCTCCAATTAAGCCCGGTGGTCGCAGGGATCCTGCAAGAGAGGCACGCCCAGGAGGCGGGTTAAATTATGAGACAATCGATTTATGGCCCACAGATTTTGACAATCCATCTGGCTGATCCACTGATCCCCTTGTATTTAATATCTTTATCAGTTGGCCTAATCAGCGGGGAACCAGCTCGAGGGGAAGCTCTTCCCTGCTCACACTGCACGAAAGAGTTCCCAAGAGTTGGCATAGGAAACTATACGAAGCAGGTGTTTTGGAAGTACTATATCTATCTGCTTGCTTAGCTTTTGCCACAAACTTGCATATATTTAGTGGTTATATCCCTTGCCAGGCCCGGTTTTGTGGCAGTGCACGCACCGCCGCTCCCTCCTGCTTTTTGATTAATGAGCCATCCCTGTTTTGGGCCACCACCAGCCCTCCCTCCAAGAGTTTATGCAGTTTTAAGTGGCCAAATTACACGGCTGCTCGGGCAGGACACTCGCGGGGATAATAACGTGTTTATCGCGGAAATTAGCGAGCAAAGCGAAAACAAAGTGCCGCTTGGCACTATCTCTGCATCTGAGGGGATGTGTTTGAGTACTCACCTAGCAACTTGGAGACGGCTCCCTGCTGGGTGAGCATGTGCTGGGCGATGTCGTAGCCGCGCAGGCCGCCGAAGCGAGAGAATTCCAGCAGCCTGTGCTGCGACATCAGGCTGTTGAGGGTGCTGCCCGCACCGGGTGGAGCTCCTCCGCCGCCGCCGCTCGCATTTCCGCCGCCCGAGCCGCCGCCAAAGCCAGGCGGTATTTGCACAGATGTGGGTGGCGATGAAGTAGCTGCCGCTGCTGCTCCGGGTCCCGCTGCTGCGGCCGCTGCTGCTGCTGCCACTGCTGCCACGGATGCGGCCGCTACTGAAATTGAACGACGACGAATTGAACGATAATTGGCCATTGTCATGCTGCTGGGTAACAATGCTTAATTATGATAAATTAACCGTTAATTGTGTTGACTGAACTGAACTGAAAATGAGTGATGGCCATGCCAATACCATCCCCACACACTCTATATTATATATAGCCGGTATAGGTGTATAGGCTATATAATCGCGGGCTTGTTCTATGGCAAATGGCGATCGCTGGATCGCTGGAAACGAAAATGGTGGCCGGCGACACGCAAGCGAATCTGCTGCTGCCGCTGCCAATGGAGATTTATCGGGCTAATTGAAACGCGCCGGGGATCGAGTACAAAGCGAAAATTAAAATATGTACTCAGCTGCGGCTGGAACAAACACTCGCACTCACCGCGAGTTAAATAAAACACGACTCTGTGGATTACGTTAATTCGACAGAATATTGTACGAGTATTTGCTTTCGCTTAAAAACGATACATATATCATTCGGCTTGGGCACCTCGTCGCTCAAATTGTCAATTAGCGTTTTAAATGCGCGTTTCACATTTCTTGTTTGCCGGGTAAATATTTTTTAAAATACGTCCCGTCCCCAACAACTGAATACGGGTATGTATGGACCCGTAATCAATTGTGCCGCTCATCAGCCGACAACCAGTTTTGTTTATTTTTATCTACGGCCCGGCCAGAAGAAATGAAAGGAAATGGATGTGGATGTGGAAATGGAAATGGAAATGCCAACGGAGCCACGCACTGACAGTTATGGGTGTATAGTATGTGCTAAAAAAGCAATAATTATAATTGCACGGATCAGAACAGATCCAGTAAATATCCAGTGCGAGCTCACTATTTAAAGCATGTTGTGGGTAATTTTACGATTACGTTTCAGTGCGCCGCGGTAACCTATCATTTTGTGATGACAAGACAAATTTTTATTCAACTATTCATAGTTATGTGATTCAACATTAAATAGATTTCAGGTTATTTTATTTGGATTTCTTATTGGGATGGGATAGTTGAGTTAAAATTATCCGTATATGACAGGGAATGTTCGTGGCCCTTCATTTGATTCTTGATCCTTTTACCTCTCTACAGCACTAGGTTTTTAGATAATTTAGTACAAATAAATTCGAAAACTTAAATATACATAGATGATATGCTTTTTAGAATTCAATAGGGTGTAAATTACTTTATTGAAAGTTCTTAGTGGGATGAAATAATTGAGATATTAAAGAACTGCACAGGCACACCACTTGATTGTGAATCCTTTTACCTCTCTCCAATATCATCTTTTAAGTCTTCAACAATATCACTTAGTTTTTAGTTGATTTTGAATTCGAATATTCTTAATAAACTTAAAAAACCCAAACACAAGTGATATGCTTTCAGAATTTAATAGTTTATTGGATTTTCCTAGTGATCTGGTGATCTAAAACGATCTGGATAAGCCTCAGGGAATTCTTGGCTCTCCTTTTGATCCTGTATCCTAGCACTCTCCAGCATTTCATTGAATAATATCATATCTTAAGCCCTAAGCCGACAGCACTGAGTTTTTAATTAATTTCGCATTCGCCGACGGCTAATCAAGGGTCACTCAAGGCGGACTGGGAGCACTTACCACTGGAGGCGTGAGGGGCCAGCGATGTGATGCGTTGGGGATGGGGCTCCATTTTCCAGTGGGCGGCCGAGAGGCCAGAATTTGCGACAGTTAGCGAGCCAAGGTCACGGTTTAAAGTCGGCTCAATCAACATGTCTCTGGGTGTCGGCCTAAGCGATTACAGTTTCTATACAAAATGTCGAGCCGATTTATTGGACGAGTGGTGTGGTGTGTGTTTCACTTTTCGAGCGGCAACGCGGTTGTCACAATCACATCCAAGGCACATCCAAGGCAGTGGCTATTGTATCGATTAGGGCCGAGCGGAAACGGAAATGGAAACGCAATGCGGTCAATTGGATTCATAGCACACAAGCACACTGGCACACACGCAGGCACTGCACCGATCCCCCTTCGATCCTTTTTTTTTTTTTTTTTGGGTGGGTTTGCTGGATTAATTTCTTGTGAGTTTTCCCGCTGCGCTGCGATGGAACGTTGTGCACGCGAAAGCTGCTCTCAGCACAATGAGCGCTCGAATTTCACCTGGCCCGGCCACCTCACTCGACTCGGCCCGGTTCCACTTCACTCCGCCGATTGAGTGAGTCTCGGGCTCGGAGCCCGCCAACCGGTTTGCGCACATTCATAATGGCGGCCGTTGAGGGCAGAGCCCGTGGGATAAAGACAACCATATAGACACCACCGACCGGCAAGGGAGTCGCCTGTGTGCGCGCTCACAAAATCAAACAATTATGAAAAACTCGTTGGCGACGCGCTAATGTAAACACGCCACCAAAGAGCCGGGGAACAGTCCGGCCAAGGGAAAGGCTACCCGGTACGGACCTGGGTACGGGTCTGGGGGAGACTCTTCATTATGGAACCATGGGGCAGCGGGCATTGGGCATTGGGCGTTAGAATTCAAGCATTCAAGGCATTCGATTCCCTTTTGGGTGCCTTACAAATTGAGGGAATTGATTACAAAATCTATCTGGGGCGTTATACGTAACCTTTAGGCACATTTAAAATCAAGTTATATTCAAGATTATTTCAAATTTATGCATATAATTCAGTTGATATTCTGTAATTTCAGCAGTAGGAGCCAAAAGTATATAATTTCATTTAATACCCAGCCAATGACAACAATTTACAGATTAAGGTTTCGGTTTTCAATTGTTAATACGCCGCATTGATTGATGGGTTTAACTTTCAAGACTGGTAGCCGCAACATAAAGAATAGCAAAGAGAATTTTATTGAAAATATGGTGATTAAAATTTACTTAATGTAAATTTACTTTTGAGCACCCATTATCATTCCTAATCCAGCAATTATCTGCTTAATTACTGCTGACGAATGGGTTTAGCTTTTCCACACTTCGGCCTCTAACCATGGCCTCAAAGCGTGGGCACATTCAGCCAAAAATTAATAACTTTCAATTTAGGCTTCAATTGGCTCGTTATCCAGTCAATACAAATAAATTAACCTACATAAAAAACGATATTTCAGTTTGCCAGCATTTATATTCTCTCGGGGTTTTTAAATTTTTAACAAAGTCGGAAAAGTGAAACGAATTTTGGTCATAATAAGATTAAAGATGGTAATATTAAATAAAGGAGATAATTTTCAAAATTTTAATACACATATTATAACCATAATTGTATAAAAATAATCTCCCAAACTGAATTAATGGCCTTTTCAATTGGTTTCACTTCGAGTGCCGCACTTCGTTGTGCAGTTGTCAAGAAGTTCTGGGAAATTTTATTAAAAAGAATAGCAAATATTTTTTTATAAACTTTTAGGGTACAAATATTCTATCTTAAATATACTATAAAATCTCGCCCAAAGCGGGAGAAGCTTTCCCAATAAGAGTCTTGAAATTCTTTGTAATTTCATTAAGAAGAATCGCAAACAGTTTTATTAGCTTTTAAGATACAAATTACTATGTTACTATATCTCTATTTGTAGTCCCAAACCTTTCAAATCTGCTTAACCTTTCCCAATAAGTCTTCCCAATAAGAGCTCTAAAATTGTCCATCAAAAGGCATTGCAATCTGCAGTTACAAACGCATTGAGACGACCAGGAATCCGCATCCCGATCGAACCTTGGACGTAATCGCTTGGCCGGAATGAGGCTGGGGCCGACAGGTTCTGCCCGGTCCGCTAGGTCGTTGTCTTCGGGTGCGTGATGGATGATTGATGCGCTGCCTGGGCAAGGCAATCCCCGATGTGAATCGAAACTGCAACTAAACTACACATGGCGTGATCGGCGCGCCACACAGAACCCGATTGTCGGGCAGAGTGGAAGAGTGGCAGAGTGGCAGAGAGACTTATACAGAAGCCAAATTGCATGAAAGCCCACGGACTGAGTGGCTCCCGGCGCTGCAGAATTGGATGCTGAATGCCGGAGTTAAAAAGCAATTACCGGCAACGATTCTCGATTCTCGATTCTCGGCATGATCGGGCGGAGAGAGAAATCGCACACGAAATCTGCCAGCCAAACGAAACGGGAAGTGTATCCACGCTGGGATGGGAAACTCACCTGGCGATAATGAGATGTCTCACTAAGCTGATCAGAGAACTGCCTTTTGTATTTATTTGTCTGTTCGAATGCAAAGTGCACAATGCGGCAGGCAGATACAGATACGAGTACCGTACCTCCGTCGCATATTTGTTGTATCTTTGGATTTGTGAAAGGCGAATCATGAATGAACGTTGCTGACGATGACGTTCGAGTACCCTCATGCCAGAGATCCAGAGCAAACGCAAACAATCGAACAGGAATAATTTACTAAGTAAATAAGATCTGGATACCGATCGCAGCAGAGAGCGAAATTTCCCAGCACCCATGCCGACAAGTTTGAGGTAATGATCGTCTTGGAGGAAGTACGATTGCAAGACTGTTCTCAAGTAATCAGAAATATGCTGGCAGTGCCTCTTTTGAGACGCATTTTCTCACAGTGTCAGCCCTGGCGAGTAGCGTGCGCCCTCGCCCCGTCGAGTGGCACTCAACAATCAAGCATTCACACAAGCAGATGGTCCGCAGCCGTTGGCGACCACCTAAATGAAATTTCATTTACTTTTCGCCCGTCATCGCAACCGCCGCAATCGCAGCGCGCGCTCATCGATCGCCCTCCTGCCCTCCTGCCCCCCGGCTCCTCCACCGGGAGGTGAACCTGGATCCCGTCTCCTCCTATTTGCTTATGCACACATTATCAACGTACGCCCGCCTTATTGAGTGTTTGTTTACCTAATTCGATTACCGATCGCGTCCGTTCGCGCCATAGTCCTCCGATCACTTGACCAGCTCACTTGGGTGGCATGGCAAGCTCTCGCCCCGTGGATGGGCCAGCTCTTGGCGGATTTCGTGCGTAATCGCTCCACGGCAGCAGAACCAGATCCAGCAGATCCAAATGGAGATGCAGCTGGACTGCAGACTGCAGGGCCTTAATTGAAGAGTTGGCCCAGCATCCACTAGATACACGTATAGTACTTTCCCTGCTCCCGAGGGTCTGTGGCCTAAGTTTTAATAACTGCCTTGGCAGTAAATTAAGATGTGAGAAAATAAAGGCCCAGGCCTCTTGGCATTTTATTGAGATAATCAGAGTTTGGCTTGGGAAACACACACCTGGCAGGTGGTGGTGGCTCAAGTGGAAATTGCAAAGCTTTGATTACAATGGTAGTAATGAGAGCTTAAACTAAATAGTAAACATTAGATTTGCGCCTTATTAACTTACTGCTAAAAACTCAGCTTAAAGTTCTTGCAAGTAATGCGCAAGCAAAAGATAAATTAGTTTTAAAATTAAGTAGATGAAAATATGTTTAAAGTGCCAATTTGGCAATTATAAGTTAATTTATGCAACATTTTATGTTATCTTGGTCTTATTGCAAATTTGTTGCAATAAATTAGATTTCAATTGACTTTTTTTAGCTTATAAAACTGCTTTAATACCAAGAACCCTTTTTTTCAATTATTTTTGATTTCTTATCTCTTTTGCATTATCTTTTTGCATTTGACATGTGTTATTACAATTTAAGTAAATTTAAATTGTTACAAATAGATATTTAGATTAGTCAAATATAACGAACTATTAATTCAAAACTGATTACCCGACTGACAGTCTGCTATCGATAAGCGGCGATAACAGTGGCGATAGGTGGCCTGCCAGCTCGGGCGGAAAAGCTGGCGGCTTGCAACACTATCCGCGAGTTGGTATATCAAAACCGCAAAACCTTTTTGTTGTATTGTACTCCCGAGGTGCGTTGTTTTCAGCCACTTTTACGGACAATTGGCACGCGCTGGACTCTCATCCCGAACCGAGCACCCCGAACCGAGCACCGCCTCAAGCAGGAGCAGCGCAACCCAACGCAACGGCAGCAAAATGATGAACGAAGCGGCGCTGGCCAACATGATTCCCTACGATACGATCGGCCTCTACGAGCAGCCCAAGCCGCGCTTCATCTTCAAGATGCCGCGCGTGGTGCCCGACCAGAAGTCGAAGTTCGAGAGCGACGAGCTCTTCCGGCGGCTGAGCCGCGAGAGCGAGATCAGGTACACGGGCTACCGGGAGCGGAGCATCGAGGAGCGCCAGGTGCGGTTCATGAACGGCTGCAGGGAGGGACACACGGAGACGAGCTTCGTGGCCTCGGGGACGAACCTGCAGCTGGTGTTCAACGCCAACCAGAACCCCTACCTGCACGACAAGGAGTGCGACTTCGACAAGGAGCACGGCAAGGTGCACATCAAGTCCTACTTCATCATGAACGGCGTCTGCGTCCGCTTCCGCGGATGGCTCGACCTGGAGCGCCTCGACGGCGTCGGGTGTCTGGAGTACGACGAGCGGCGGGCCATGCACGAGGACGCCATTCTGCGCGACCAGATCGACCGCTACAATCAGCGGCTGCGCGAGTTCGAGGACACGAAGCGCGCCTACCGCGACAACCGGCAGGACGAGATGGAGGCCGTGCGCCGGGGCGTCGCCTCCGGGGGCATTGGCGTGGGCGCCAGCATGTGGCGCCGTTAGTTGGACCTGTGGACGGCCCCGCACCCGCAGCCGTCGCACCAGCAGCTCCACTTCCAGGCCCACGCCCAGCAGCAGCAGCAGCACCACCAACAACAGGAACATCAGCAGCAGCATCAGCATCAGCATGCCGCCCTGCAGCAGGCACAGCCAGAGACCCAATTCGCGAATACTCAATACTTTATGGACAGCTAGAAGGCTCCCAATACGATTACGATTACGTTAGACCCGCTCGCTCGCTGCTCGCTGCTCGAGCGGCGGCTTACACACTCCTAGGCCTAGATTTAGACTCTAATGCTCGTACTTTACGTATGCTTTTATGGTATTATACTTACAACTTAGTGTGGATTTAGTGTCGTATCTCTAACTTAAATACAAGATAACCAAATTAACGATCTGGTTTCTTTCATTCTTGAGAGGGGATTGAAACAAACACTCTTTGTTTATTTCAAATAGGGAATACTTATAGGCATACCTGCTAAAAGATGTGGAACATGGGAGTTTCCAACACTAGGAGAGACTATCCTTGGATCCCTATAGGCATACCTGATTTAAGATGTGGAACATGGGAGTTTCTAACACTGGGAGAGACTATCCTTGGATTCTTATAGGCATACCTTATACAAGATGTGGAACATGGGAGTTTCTAGCACTAAGAGAGACTATCCTTGGATCCTTATAGGCATACCTGCTACAAGGTGTGGAACATGGGAGTTTCTAACACTAGGAGAGACTATCCTTGGACTGCAGGTCGATGGAGGGATTGAAACACTCTTTGTTTATACAAAATAGAGGATCCTTATAGGCATACCTGATACAAGATGTGGAACATGGAAGTTTCTAACACTGGGAGAGACTATCCTTGGATTCATTTAGGCATACCTGATACAAGATGTGGAACATGGGAGTTTCTAACTCTGGGAGAGACTATCCTTAGATCCTTATAGGCATACCTGATACAAGATGTGGAACATGGGAGTTTCTAACACTAGGAGAGACTATCCTTGGACTGCAGGTCGATGGAGGGATTGAAACACTCTTTGTTTATACAAAATAGAGGATCCTTATAGGCATACCTGATACAAGATTTGGAACATGGGAGTTTCTAACACTAAGAGAAACTGTTCTTGGACTGCAGGTCGATGGAGAAGGCGCATAAAGGGCAGGCGACGTCGTAGGCCCATATTTTAGGGCCGTACTCGTTTATGCTCATATTATTGGTACTACAGGTACCTCTCATGGTATTATACTTACAACTTAGTAAGGTTTTAGTGTTGTACAATCTAGAAACCAAATCAACGGTCTGGCATTTCCACTCTGATGGGGTTTGTAACAGTTTACTTGTGTGATTTTGTTACTAGTATAAAACATAGCAGCCTCGGAACATAGCAGCCTTCTAGGCCTAGATTTTAGGCTCCAAAGTGAGTACAAGCATTCGTAACCGTGTGCTTTCTTGGTAATTATTATTACACTATTTAGAGATCCGGAAGTTAAATAATAGATAACCATGTATTCCCTTTTACTCATAAAGGAATGAAAACACTTGCTAAGGGGAGATTCTTAAAGTATACAATACAGGAGCCGCAGTAGTTAACCTCCTTAGCACAACTCCCATTCGAATGAAATACCCTTTTATTATGTGATTATGTTTTTAATATACTCGTACAATATAGGGGAACATAAGAGGCATAAACGATACAAGACATAAACTTGGAGTTCGTAACATTAAGAAACGAATGATTTGATTCTGTTTATAATATACAATTTAGGGGAACGTAAGAGGCATACACGAAACAAGACATAAAATTGGAGTTCGTAACACTAAGAAACGAATGAATTACCCGTTGATTATGGGATTATGTTTATAATATACAATTTAGGGGAACGTAAGAGGCATACACGATACAAGACATAAACTTGGAGTTCGTAACACTAAGAAGCGCTGGATCTAGCGGAATTGCAGGTTCGAGATGCGCAGGCCGATGCTCTCCTTGCCGATCTGGCTCACCTCGCAGACGGTGCAGAGCTGGCCCTTGAACTGCGGGTCGAAGGAGGAGCCGCAGAAGGGGCAGGTGACCTCCGGCTTGCCGCGGTACAGGGGCTTCCAGCTGATGCCGCATATGGTGAAGGGGTTGTACTCCTCGTACTGCAGCTGGTGCTCGTCCACCTGGTTGACCTCGCAGGCCTGCAGGATCTTGCGCACCTGCTGGGCCACCTCCGGACGGGGTGCGAGCTCGAGCAGGCGGCGCGCGAAGGAGGCGGCCGTCTTGTAGTTCTTCAGCTTGAAGAACATGTTGAGGGCGGTGCGCAGGGTGAGGATCTGGTGCACGGGCTGCAGCTTGCAGTGCGTGAAGTAGGCGGCCATCTCGCAGAGCCGCTTCTGCTCCTCCAGCGTCGCCTTCGGCATCCCCTTGCGCACAGTCTCCATCTTCAGGCCGACGATGTACTCCGCGCAGATGCGCAGCAACTGTTGCGCCTCCGCCGTGTCCAGCTTGGTGTCCACCACCAGCAGCGGAATGCTGATCAGGATCGAGTGGAACTTCTCGACGGCCTCGCTGAACTTGCCCGAGGTGGTCAGCTGGTAGCCGGACTGCAGGCGGGCCACCAAGTCGTTCAGCTTGATGCCCAAGGCCGGGCGCTGTTGCTTCACGTTCGTCTCCGAGAAGTTGCGCAGCGGATAGCCGCTGAGGGACTGCAGGTTCGGGTTGGCCGTGTAGCTGGTGCGGGAGCAGGCGTAGTTCTGCAGGAAGAGTGTCTTGAAGGGCTGGAAGTTGACCACGCCCAGCTGGTCGTGCAGCAGCCGGAAGGCGGACTCGAACGATCCAGCCTTCACATGGTCGAGGACCAGCTGCGAGTTGTTGGCCCACTGCTGGGCGGGGGAGAGGCCCTTGTTGGGGGCCGCGTAGTAGTTGCTGTCCAGGGCGGAGGCCTTGATCTTGGAGGCCAGCTCCTCGGGCACCACCAGGTCCTCGTCGCCCACATCCCAGCCGGCACCGTCTTCGCCACCTGCGCCGCCGTCACCGTCGTTGCTCAGCGCGTCGTGCATCTCCTCGTCGCCGTCCTCGTCCAGTCCCAGGTCCGCATCGGCGCCCCATCCGTCGCCCCCGCCGCTGGGATCGTCCAGCACGGCGTCCGCGTTGATGTTGAGCGCCTGGCGGGCGGTGGTGCCGGCGCCGGCCCGCGTGACCATGGCGCCCTCGAAGAAGCCCTTCGACACCGAGAGCAGGGGCCAGTTGGTCTCCAGCTGCTGGATGGGCACGGGCGGCTGCAGGAGCTGCGCGTTCGGGTTGACCTCGGGCAGGCTGTTTCCCTGCGCGGTGATCGACTCGCCCAGGGTCTCGGTGAGCTCCTCGAAGCCGTGGGTGGCCGCTGTTAGGTAGGCCAGAGAGAGCTGGCCACAGTTCTTGAGGATGTTGACGCGCTCCTTGACGTCGCCGAGCAGCAGGGCGCCCTGGTACTGGGCCGAGACGTCCTTGCGGATCTCGGCGATCTTGTTCATCTTCTTGAGCTTCTCCAGGTTGCCGGTGATCAGGTAGAGGAAGCTCAGCTTGTCGAAGTTCTTGGTGCGCTGGTAGCACATCTCCACCACCTGGTGGTTGCCCTGCAGCAGGGCGCTCTGGCCCAGGCGGTCCCAGCAATCCTTGTCGTCCAGGGCCTTGGCCGCCTCCAGGGCGATCTCGATGTTGCCGCACTCGAGGGCCAAACCGAAGCGGGTCTTCTCGTCCTTGACAAAGTGCAGGGCCACCTCCGGATAGCCCTTCTGCTGCAGGTAGGCGATGATGCTCTGGCCCACCAGGCGGGCGTTGCGCACCATGTGCAGCACCTCGTCGTACTTGCGCTGGATCAGGGCCAGCTTGAACTTGTACTCCGTGGGGTCGATGTGCAGCACCCGGGTGCGGCACTCGCGGTCCAGGCAGAACACCTGGTTGCCCTTCACGCGCGTCAGGTAGATGGGCAGGTCCAGGGTGCGGATGATGCCGTGGTCGCCGTTGACGATGGCGTACTTGATGTGGTTGCTGGTCGTGTAGATGAACACGCCGGACTCGTCCCAGGCGCCCGACTTGACGCGGCAGTTCTCCTGCACCGTGCAGAGGTATTGCAAACGTCGATCGCAGATGGTGACCGAGTGCTTGCAGAGCAGGGCCACCAGGGACATGTCCGGCGACCAGACCACGTACCGGCACTTGGCCAGCTTGATGCTGCCCACGGAGACGAGGCGCTGCACCTCGTAGAGGGTGACGAACTCGGGGTCGCGGATGAGGAGCATGCCGGTGCCGGCGTAGAAGATCTCCTCGCAGAAGGTGGGCAGCTTCTTGGTGACCTCGTTCTTGAAGTTCTTGATCACCAGCTGCTGGTTGCGGTCCAGGACGGCGAACCTATTGCGGGCCACCCAGATGGCCGTGATGCCGGAGCTGCGCTTGCTGTCCGACTCGCTCTGGCTCTCCGTGTCCTTGGGGATCTGGCAGAGGTCGTAGGTGCTGTTCTCCAGGTTGTTGGTGCGCGTGCAGATGAGCACCGCATTCAGGGCCGGGTTGTAGGACATGCTGTAGACGGGCGACTTGCCGGGACGCAGCTGCATCACCACCGTGTCCTTGGTGGTGGTGAAGTCCAGTTTGCGCAGGAAGCGCTCCTTCACGTAGTACAAGATATTGCCATGCACGGCGTAGGCGGGACGCTCGCGCTCCAGCTTAAAGACCACCATGCCTGGGGGGAGTAAGAGTGTTAACCTAGCAATAGACGGTAGAAGGTAAGATAGGCAGACCCACCTCCGTCGTGACCGGCTGCAAAGAGATTGAGTGTGGGATGCGCCGTAAGGATCCAGAAGCGCTCGTTGTCCCGCCGGAAGGTGAAGAGGCACTGCCGCTTGGTCATGTCCCAGACGCGGATGCTGCGGTCCTCGCCGTTCGAGAGGATGAGGTCCTGGCGCGGGTGGAAGAGCACGCTGGAGACGTTGTTGTAGTGCCCCCGGCAGGTGTCCACCTCCCACGCCTTGTACTCGTTCATGCGCCACAGCTTCACCAAGCGATCGTCCGCCCCCGAGACGATCAGGGGCAGCGTGGGATGGAAGCTGGCCCAGTTGACGCCCCGGTCGTGGCCCTCGAGCACGTGCTTCACCACGGCATCCGCTTGACCGAAGAGATCGGTGGCTCCGGGATGGCCCTTCAGGTGGTCGTCCAGGCCCCCCGGCCCCGGGGCCACGTTCTTCTTGCGCAGCCCCGAGATGTCCCACACGCGCACCGTCTGGTCGAGGGAGGCGGAGACGATCTGGTCCTCCGTGGGGTGGAACTGGGCGCACATCACGTAGTGGTTGTGGCCGGTGAGGACGCAGATGCAGTTGCGCGACTGCCAGTTCCAGATGCGGATCGTCTGGTCGTCGGAGGCGCTCAGGATCCAGGGGTATTCATGGTGGAAGGCCACCGTGCGGACGTAGTCCAAGTGGGCCAGCAAAGTGAAGATGCAGCGGCGCTGCTTGTAGTTCCACACCTTGATCTTGTAGTCGTCGCCGCCGGAGACAAAGAGCGGCATCTGCTGGTGGAAGGCAACGCCCCGCACCGGCCCGTCGTGCTCGTCGAACTTCTCGAGGAGCGTGTGCATCCGGTAGTCCCACAACTGGATGACGCCGCTGTGCAGGCTGACGAGGATCCAGGGGCGCTTCGGGTGGAAGGAGAGACCCTTCACCCGCGCCGACTTCGACTCGAAGTTGGTCAGCATGGCGATCGGCAATCTGGTTTTTCACTCCGCTTTCAAGATTGGCGAGGCTCTCGGCTTTTCGGTCCTGTGCCCTGTTCTCTGCTCTGCCGGGCACTGGTCTGCGGGTTACCAAAGAGAGAGGGGCGGTGGGTCAGTGGTTGAGCTACTAAGCAACACGTAGGCTTGGGCTAGTAGGGGAATTCATAGAAAAACACCAACCTATTCCGGAGATTGTGACACGTCAATTATCTGCTTCTTCTTGGCACGCAGGCCTGTTAACCGCTGTTCATCCGCTGTTAGTTAACAGAGCCAATCCGCTGGTGGTACTGGTGGTGCTGTCCGGGTGCATTTAGTATTCGGTATATTCGCGTACGCTTGGGAATGTATCTCTACAATTGTAAATCACAAATCTGACAAGGCAACAAATAATAGAATACATCCCTTTCTCGAATATATATAGGCTATTTTTATATCTTAATCGGGGAAGCCCCCAGCAGTTGCATTACCAATGGTAAAAGTTCCTTATTTGCAAAGCTTATATAAGATACATTTTATTCTTTAATTTCTATATTTTGCGTATATATTCATGTAGTGACAATCGTAAGCTACATTGATGCTTAAAACAAATGGAAATTTCACACATTTTGACGTTTCCATACAACTACATATATTTTAATATACATAGTGACATTATAGTGACTACTCTCACTTTCCATTTGCCCAATCCCAATTTAAATAATTTTGGATTGTTATCAATTGAAAAATAAAAACAATTAATCCGGCACGTATCAATTATATTAAATCCCCAAAAACGCTTAAGAAATTACTAAATTTTCTGTCAGACAACTTGTGCGGTTGAAAAGGTTGGCAAATCAAATCTACCTAATATTTTTTAATTTCCTATAAATTTAGTATCAATAACTCATTTTTATCAATAAATAACCCTATACTTTCCAATATACTATACATAATTGCAATATGCAAAGACAGGGATTTTAAACAAAAGTTGTTATTCCCCAATATTTCATGGTTTTAACTTTCTTTGCCCATTTATGATTTGTTATGATAATTTATTTAAGATTTAAATCCAACTATGACAGATAATTTGTCCATTAAAGTTATATAAATAAATTTAGTACGATTAGTATTATGATGCCGCCGTCGCTTTCCAACACTGCTGCCAAAAGTGCATTGTTTTGTTTACGAAAATTCGCAATGGAAAAGTTGTAAGTCCCCTGGAAAATGACCCTGGCACACCGGGCGCTCTTCACGTGGTTCATCGTGCTGGTGTTCCTGATCCTTCTGTGCCTGCGCCTGGACCCGCACACCACCTGGAACTGGTTCGTCACCTTCACGCCGCTCTGGTTCTTCGACTGCATCCTCATCGTCTACGTGATCATCAAGTTCATCCGCAAGTGGCGCAACCTCAACCGGCTCACCGATCTCCTGCTCCTCTACAAGTGGAACATAGCGGGGGTGCTTCTCACCATCGCCTCCCAGGTGATGATATGCCTCACGCTGGAGTATCCCCAACAGATCCCCATCTACGTGACCATTGCTCCTCTGATCCTGCTCCTCACCACTGCCATTGTGTACGTGGGCAGTCGTCTCGGCAAGCGGGAGGGATGGATCCAGTAACAGGCATCTTGCAAACATGATGAAGCTTATGGTTAAACATATACTGAAGGATTAGATGGAGTACCCCAAGAGACTCGGAGGAAAACCTTGGGTTTCTGCTCCACAGCCTCACTGGCTCACTGCTCCTCCACAAGAGGAACAGGGGGGGCGTCCTCCTCAGCCTACAATCAAGTTGAAGCCCAAGGAGTTCAGCAACACTGGCAGACTAAAACCCCGCCTGCAGATTACGCTTTTTTAAGCTTATAATGTAAGATTAGGAGAAGCCCCTCAAGAGAGGTGGAGGGAAAACCCTGTGACGGCCAACCGCCAGCTTACAACCAAGATTAAGGCTCGCTGTAAGCATATATTGTGTATATTTTAAGACTAAAAGTACATCGTAAGTGGAAAAACTAAAACCCGTATTTGCTCTGGGTGGCGCGCCGCGTTTGGCGGTTGGCGGACCACATGGCCTGCAGCTCGGCCTCGTTGGCCTTGGCCTTGTGGGCCAGGTAGGTGATCTGGTGCTTGCGCCGCGTGCCCGCCACCGGCTCATCGTCGTTGAGCACGCCCGTGGGCTGGTAGGTCGTGGAGGAGGCCAGCGCCGTGCGCATCCACTCATCGCGGTCGGGCAGCACCTCCGACCCGGATATGTCGATCACCTGCATCATCTCCTTGGCCTCCTTGCGCCGCCGCTTGGCGTTCTTGCCCACCAGCGCGTCCATGGCCTCGTTGTCGAGTTGCCGCTCGTGGTAGCGTTTCTGGGCCATCTGCCGCTGCTCCTCCTCCTCCAGGCGGGCCTCCTCCGCCGCCGCCGCCTCGCTGGCCATCTCGTCGAGGTACTTGCTGCTGGCCTCCACCATCCGCGCGGCCCTCTTGGCCACCAAAGCGCTGATCTCGTTGCTGCTCACCTCGGGCAGCTTGTGCTCGCTGTGCAGCGAGAAAAAGTCCCCGGCGCCCTCCTCCTCCTCCTCCTCGCTATCGCTGGCAGCTACCAGGGGGATGGCCGGTTTCATGGGGACCTTCTCCTCTTTATTCTTCTTCAGAGTTGCCTTCGGGCCATCCACTCCCTCCGTGTTGTGCGCTGCCCTTCGCTGCTTCACAGTGTCAGGGACAAAAGCGGGCGTGGTGCGAGGTTTGTCCTTTGCAGCTGCAGGTGGTTCTGTGACCGAGTTCTTGGCGAAGTTGCGCTCCGACTTGGCCTGCGGGAGTATTGAGAGCAGCCCCGAACCCTTCGGCGCACTGGGCTTGCCCTCCTTCTTGGCCTTTTCCGCCTTCTCCTTGTCGACGTCCGAGAAGTCTCGCAGCGAGGGAATGCTGATCCTGACGCGTCCCTTGGCGGGCGGTGGCTCTACGGGCTGGGCCTTCTTGTGCAGGAACTCGTCGTCCGCCTCCTCGATGGCAGGTTTGCTCGACGGTTTTGTGCGTGGCATGGGCAGCTTGGCAAAGGCGGGGGCCACCTCCTCCTCCACCTCCACATCATCTTCCGGGAGGGCGGCCGCCTTGGGCTTCGGCAGGGCCAAAGTGAGGCGTCCTGGCGGGGGCTTCAGTTCCTGCAGGGACACTTCCTGTGGCACAAAGTCATCGTCCTCGTCGCTGATGTGTCCGTTCGTGGGTGCTGTTCTTTCCGGCTGATTTTTAGGTTTTAGAATCTCCACAGATGGTCCTAAGGGCTCCTCCTCGTTCTCGGAGTCCTCATCACTGCTGGCGGCGTAGGCAACAAGGGACATGGTCAACAGGGACTGCCTTAAATTGACTACAAAATTGGTAAAGAAATGCTCCTCCTAAATGCGAAGGAAAACAAAACACGNAAGACGTGCATGCAAAATTACGTTCAGATCGGACAATAAATATAGAAGATATGACCAATTAAAGTTTTACCCACCCCTTCCCACGGCAACGGCAAGAGAGGTACATGGTATCTCGTTGTCGAGGAATCTCGACTACAGCGTTTCTACTTGTTTTATATATTTTCGTAAAACTTATTGTTTATTAACCACTAACNAGAAGGAAGCGTTTCCAACCCCATAAAGCATATATAAAGTGTTCCCATCATTTTGGCTGGTCTCGAGACATTCGACTATAATCGTTCTTACATATTTTTATATATTTTCGTATAACTTATTGTTTATTGTACTACTAACAATAGGTAAAATCAAAGTACCACATTATGTGTTGGGATAACAGGTAATACCGGATTGTGGGTGCGATAAAGATGTGTCAAAAATCAGTTTAAAAACTATACCTACTATTGCATACCACTAAAAATATGTGTGAAAAGGGTAATAAGAGTTTGGGTGTACTTTAATAATATACCTGTGGACCGCCCGAATAACATCTGGAATGCCATAGGGATATCCAAGAACACACATAAGCCCAGATGTTGGGTCATGACTTTAAGCCCATAGAATAGTACGTCTCAGGTAGCCCCTCCAGGTAGGTAGCCTCACCGTTCTTATTCGGTATAAATAAGCGAACATCCCGCCACCCTTGATCAGTCTGTCTCCGAATCTTCAAGCATGCATCACCACCAGAATCTCGCTGACCCCGCGACCATGTCCGGAGTGCTGCCGCCCTACGAAGCCATGGCCATGTACGAGCAGCCCAAGCCGCGCTTTATCTTCAAGATGCCCCGCGTGGTGCCCGACCAGAGGTCAAAGTTCGATAGCGACGAGCTCTTCCGGCGGCTGGGTCGGGAAAGCGAAGTGCGGTACACAGGCTACCGGGAGCGGGCGGCCGAGGAGCGACGCATGCGGTTCGTCAACGATTGCCGGAAGGGTTACGCGGAGATCTCGTTCGTGGCCTCCGGGACAAACTTGCAGCTGTACTTCAACGCCAACCACAACCCGTACGCCCAGGAGCAGGAGTGCGATTTCGAGCGGGAGCGGGGCAAGGTCCACCTACGGTCCAACTTCATCATGAACGGCGTCTGCGTACGCTTCCGCGGCTGGGTGGACCTGGACCGCCTGGACGGGGTGGCCAGCCTGGAGTTCGACGAGCCGCGGGCCCTGCAAGAGGACGCCCAGCTGCGGGAGCAGATCGAGAGCTACAACCAGCGCATGGCAGAGTCCAAGAGGATCTACCACACGCCCCAGACGCCTCCCGAGGATCACCATCGCCGCGGAGGCGGTCCTGGCATGCCCGGCGCCCCCATGGGCTGGTAGACTTGACTTAGCAATACCTAGAACATCAGAGGTTGACGTATGATTTATAAAATCGCATAGTTTTAAGTTGAGACAATAAATTGTAAAGAATTGTAAAGAGCCAGAAAGCATTTCCTTAATGAAACCAGGCCCAGACACCTCCGGAAGTTCGACAAGGAGGTCCTGGCATGCCCGGTGTTCCCATAGGATGGAAGAATCGATGGATTCCTTAGCCATATCCAGCCCTAGTTGACGTTTGATTTATAAAATCACTTGCAAACATGCATATAGTATACCCTTTAAGCTGAGACAATAAACTGAATAGAGTAAGAGATAACCAGAATGCATTTGGCTAATTAAACCACTAGACTTCCTTTCACACCGGGATGACCCATTAAGGAACAAAACA
Organism: Drosophila ironensis; assembly: GCA_021223825.1. NCBI lineage: Eukaryota > Metazoa > Arthropoda > Insecta > Diptera > Drosophilidae > Drosophila > Drosophila ironensis. Next base: position 877,588 of record JAJJHQ010009521.1, on the reverse strand, counting down.
AGCAAACGCGTTGAGTAGATCCCCTAAGAGGCGCTCCTGCCTGCCCGCCCAATGAGTGTTGATCTGGGACTCCTTAAGGGTGGCTCGCCGGGGTCTTTGGCCTTATTTGCGCCAGTTTCGAAAGAACCACCACCCATAGAAGGCATAGAAGGGTCGCCCTGCTCGGACCTGGACCGGGTGGGTTGCCTGGCATCGTGGCAGGCAGCGTGCTCTCCGGGGTGGGCCCGGCTCCTCTCTCCGGCCTCGAGCATGGGCAGTCGGACTCGGGTTCGGCGGCACTCGTATGTGCAAGTACGAGTATATTGATTTTCCGCCCGCTTGGGATGCTGCCGAAATAAACTTTGCCGCCTCAGTCTCATTTCGAACGCGAGCGGAAAAGCGCCAAGTGGAAAGCGTCCCAGAGAGCTGTCTGGGCAGGAAAGCGATAGAAGGGAACGCGCCGCGGAATCAGAATTCATAAATACATACGTTGTGGGTAGCGATTTGCGAAACATCGCTCGAATTGTTGTTGGTCGTCGCGTACTTTTCCGCACCGAAGCTGAGAGATTGGTCTAAATTTAGCGACCGGTGTGTGTTATTGTAGGGTGCTCGCCTGCTCTTGAGGATACACGGGGCTCCCCCCGAAAAGTGAATCGATTGGATCCAGATCCACGTAAAGCCGCAACGCCACGATGCCCGCCTCCAATACGATTGTGCTGAAGAGCCTGTCGGTGCTCCTGGGCCTGTTCTTCATCTTCGTGGGCACCCTCAAGCTCACGCCGCACATCAGCAAGGATCTCTACAAGGACCTGGTGAGTGGGGCAAAATCAATAGTGGCCCAGAGAGCGCTTGTCCATCCCCCTGCGGCGGGGTGTAGTGCTTGGCTTGCGGTCAGGTGCGGTTAGTCCATCGATTTTTCACCCGAGGCTGGAGAGTGCACGGGCCCAAATCATCTCGCAGCTCTTATGTAAATGAGCCTGCACTTGGCTGGGAGCCGAGCACACTGAATATGCTGTATTATTGTTAGGAAATAGCCCCCGAGAGCGGTCTCGTAAATATGACTGACTAATGGGCATTGAACCCGACCCCATCAATGCCAATCGGCGACATTCAAAGCGCCGAGACGCGCAGTGATCTTCAAAGATATTTCAGGAACAATATATCCAAATCCAAATACTTGGCGACTCGCCTGCAAGCATAAATCCCAATTAATTGGACTCAAAATGGCAAATGGATAGGGGCAGTACAAACATGGATATTTATAGGATTGCAAATAGAATTCAGAGGCTGCGATTCCGTCAAAATCGAATATAAATCAAACGGAATAATATATTCCAAAAATAAGCGCAATCTTTGGAATGCTGTGATACATTCAAGTGATACATTTAAAGTTTACAAATCGGAAATGAAAATAAACGCAATTGCTTACGCACTTTGTGCCAATTTTGTGGCATGCAAACACTCTTAAATTTAGCCAAAAGCATTCATAATCACCTTGGTTTGTAAACAGGTGAGAATATATAGCTGGAAATAGGAAAAGATTTATAGAACAGCTGTTGCTGGGTATTTCTTGTTTACTTTTGCTCAAAATAAGAAAAGAAAACGCCCAAACATTTTGTTTTCATCGGCGAAAACATTTTTTGCAAAGCAATGTAAACAATTTCGAATACCACATGACGTAGGGTTCTCAATCAGTTGCAATACATATTGAAACACTAATAAGATGTTTCTCTTCGCATATACTATAGGTACATCGAAATGTAGCTAATAGCTATGTATATTTCGGTTGGATTTTGTTCAAATTTGTGTTTACAATCAGTGGCATTGCTTTCGCTACGCGCCATTTTACTTTCAATCCGCGGGATTTGAGCTTTCCCGATCTCTGTCGCGCCGCCTGGGATGGCATTTTAATTTCGAAATGTTTCTATTTTGTTTGTTGTTCCCCATGGGCGTAATTACCTTCGCGTTACCACAAACACTTGGGGCCACACAGTGCCAACGACGAATGCACATGCAGCGCGCAGGTTGGGAAAGCAAGCACAAATTTGACAAACGGAAGGCTTGTTTTCGCTTAAAATAAACAGCCCCCCAGACAAATGGTGGTCTCTGCAAGGAGGGGATGGACCGGGAGCCGTGTGCCTCTGGGAATGATTAATTTTATCGCAGCAACATATTCAATTTCCCTCTCGTTTGGCAGCGCACAGAGTATGTGAAGTATGCGAAAGTTTTCCCGCTGACCGCCCTCTTCGGGCTGAAGGTTCCCTCGAAATGGTACCGCCGCACCGTCGGCATCCTGGAGATCGTCTGCGGCCTGGCCATGGCTCTGATTCCCTACCGTAAGTGTTCATTATCCTACTCACACTCGTCGGGGTAATCAGGTTCTCCTCTCGCCCCCCGCAGACAAGGTCAAGAACGCGGCCAATGTGACGCTGCTGGTGCTGATGCTGCTCGGAATCTACCAGCACTGGATGGTCAGCGACCCCTTCGAGCGCTCCGGCCCGGCGCTGGTCTTCACCTTCATGCTGGGCGGCCGCCTGGTGGTCTGGTACCAGACCGCGCGCCTCCAGGACGAGATGACGGCGGCCAACCAGCCGGCGGCGAACGGCGTCAAGCAGGACTAAGCGACGGCCACCCCCTTCGTCACCATAGCCCCTCACTGAGCCAGCTTTGTTTTAGCACCTCAAGTTGGGTTCCACGGCCTCCGGCGCACAATCTTCGCTCATTCACACCAAGCATCAGCTCATTCACATCCAAAACATTTTAGACAAATCGAAATTCGTGTTTTCACTTTGGTGCCAAAAGAAAAATACATTATTATCGCATTATACTGATATTAACTAACGCAAGAGTAGTGCTGCGGCACAAAGACAATGCAATGCAATGACCACACAACTAAGCAACATAAACTCGTAATCAAATCCTCTTCGTAAGGGCACTCGGTCGAAAGCAACCATTTTAGAAGGAATTTTAATAAAATTTGAACCACTCGTACGTATTTAAAGTAGCCAACCTGCGTTATATTTACTCGTAATTGCGTAATTTGGGGGGATTATCGTGTAGGGGGTGCTCTAAGCTAAACATACTGCGGAGATTATAGAATATGGATCGTAGACAAGCCGACTTATTCGGAGCCGGTGCTGAGGAGCTTGATCGCCTTCTGCAGGTTCTCGAGGGCCGTCTTCACGTCGTCATAGTTGAGGGCGCTGCTGGCGTACTTGCAGTACTTCTGGGCCGTGATCATCTGGTCGGGCGTGATGGTCACCCCCGCCACGGGCTCAACGGGCTGGTAAATGGTGGCCGCCGCGGCCGGATGGGGCTGGGCCGGGTTGGGCACGTAGGGCACAAAGCCGCCGGGCTTCTCCTCCTCCACCGGCGGGCTGGGCAGCTTGTTCGGGTTCTCCAGGAACTCCTCGGCCGTGGGGGGAGTGATGTTTGGAGCGTCTTCCGGCGCCGGAGCGGCGTCCTCTTCTGACGGGGCTCCCGCCGCGGGATCAGCATTGGCATTGTCGTTGTCGCCCTCGCCAGTGAGCTCCGCCTCGTCGTCGTCGTCGTCCGGCAGGGGCCCTGGGATGGGCGTCTCTCCATTCTTGAGACAGTTGTGGATGTAGGCGGCCTTCCACTTGGCGTACTTGCGATTGTGCAGAGCCTCCTCGCTCAGCTCCCCGAAGGTCTGCAGGATGTCGTAGAGCACTCCGCTCGAGTAGAAGGCCTTCACAACGTTCCTGTAAATAAATGTAAATAAGAGGAAGGTTATTAAGGGATTCCCCTACAAGGAGAGTTGCCACTCACTTGCCAAAGTTCTCCTCACGATCCTGCTTGTCGGCGTAGAGAAACAGCTTGAGGGCATAGTTCTCGATGTGGGCCTGGGCGGCCACCTCGTTGGTCACCGCCTCGTTCTCCGCCTGCTGCTTCTTCACCTGCTCCAGCCAATCCATGATAGCTGCGCAGGAAAGCAAGAAGAAAAGCCAAACAAGCCCCGATGAGTCATCTGCCCTGGGACTTTTCCACTGTTTACTCACCCAGCAGCAGCTTCGTCTCCTCGCCCGTCTGCGTGGAGGCCTTGAGGCCCACCTGGAGGGCACTGAAATCGATGTAAGCACGAATTAATTCGGATTTATAGGCAATCTGCAGGATAAACAAACTAGAGTCGGGCCCAGTAGGCGATCACAACATCGCGGGCGTCGTGCTCCTGGGCCAGCTTGAGGAAGTGCTGGATGGACTTGAGCGAGGGCGGACAGGGCGGGAAGTCCATTGCGGCGCAGAGTTTTTCGAATCCCCCAAAAAACTGTTTTGTTTTTCCGATTGGAAAATGCAGAGTAAATAGAATAATGACAGCACTGCCAGGGTGGCCACCTGCGTTGCGTGTATCGATAGGCCCAGAACCGAGTTCTAAACCTATCGATAGGCCGGACCCATTCCGGTTTCAAATTATTCGATTGCGGGCTAAACTAAAGAAAGTTCACAGCTCCGTATCTGTATCTACAGGTGTGGATCAGTTGATAACCCGCTTCCCAGGCGTTTGCACTGCTTCTTGGGTGAGTTCGCATTCGCCTCCGATAGTTGTCCTTATCGGCCCTGCACTTTGCACTTTAACCTGCATCCCCCGGATTCCAGATTCCATATATCACATACTTTGCCTCAAAATGGTTCTCTCGAAGCCCTTGTACTCGCTGTTTGGCGCCTATCTGGAGCAGCTCTTCAACCACCCGGTCAGGACCAAGTCCATCACGGCGTGAGTTCAACCACACTTCCATACTATCTCATCCTAATGGGCAATCCCTCCTTGATCCCCTCCTGCAGCTGCGTCTTGGCCACCTCCGCGAATGTGACGTCCCAACGCTTGGCGGGGGCCAAGACCCTCAACCAGCAGAGTGTCTTCGCATACGGATTGTTCGGCCTCATCTTCGGGGGCAGTGTGCCGCACTACTTCTACACGACAGTGGAGCGATTGTTCAGCCATGATCTGCGCTTCAGGCGGTTCTTCCTGTTCCTCTCCGAGCGGCTTGTCTACGCGCCCACCTACCAGGCCCTCTCCCTCTTCTTCCTGGCCCTGTTCGAGGTGGGCATCCCGCAGCGATTCATGCCCAAACTTGGCCTCATCTCTCCTCTCTCTACCTTTGCAGGGCAAGTCCCCGCAGACGGCGCTGGCCAATCTGGAGAAGCTGTACTGGCCCCTGCTGAGGGCCAACTGGCAGTACCTGTCCCTGTTCGTCTACCTGAACTTCGCCTTCGTGCCGCCCATGTTCCGCTCCATCAGCATGGCCATCATCTCGTTCATCTGGGTGGTGTACATCGCCCAGAAGCGGCGTCGCTTCCAGGAGCGTTTGGCCGCCGAGAAGGCCAGCAAGTAGTAGCCCTCCAGATTAGCATGTAGATTGCCCGCCTCTCCTTATCTGGCCAGCGAAAAGTCCGAGATAAGCTATCGACTGTTGCACTTAACCCGCTTCGCCTACCCAGAATAAAGTTATATTTTATACAAACACGAGACGGGGCTCCTCCCTTGAGATGGCAACAACTTCAGAATAACAAATGATTTGTAGTTTAAAAGGCAGCTTGGAACTAGCAGATAATCGAGCAGAGCAAAAAGCCCGAGATAAGTCATCGACTCATCCGATTTTCCAACCCCGCATGAAGTTATATTTTGTACAAAAAGCACAAGACTCCCTTCATATGGCTAAAAATTGTGTATAAATTGTGTACATGATTTCTAGTAGACTTCTGCATGGATGTATTCATTTGTAGCATGACAGCTATGTACAGTAGTATGAGTATGAGTACTTATGAGTACCAGAAGATTATGGCACATATTCAGGGTACTCACTTCGAGTGAGTAAAGTAAAGCACTCTCGTTTTATGTAACAAAGTTTATGCGTTGTTGCATATGTTTTTGATTGTCCCTTGTGTGTTTGACATTATTTAGTGCCAGAGACACGGCGTAAGATGTTCCGGTTAAAGGTATAAAATATACCAGTCATGAAATTTCACACACTGTACAGTAAGTCAACTGCAAGCCAAAACACTGTACAGCACACCAATTTTGCTGTACAACTTTGGAATACTACCCCACTCACTCATACCCAAAAATACCCTGCACAAAAAAAGTGTGCCCACTTCTAGAGTAGGTGATTCATTTGCCGTTTTGGATGCATTCATGCAGAAGTCTAATTTCCAGCTTAAAATGCAGAGCATACCCAGAACGAAGAACAAGTCTCCCTTGAGATGGCAACAAATGATGTATGTATGTATATTCAGTTTAAAACGCAGCTTAGAACTAGCAAATAATCGAGCAGGGCATTGTAGTGTGACAATTTCGCTAGTAAATTCATGGCCGACGGGAACTTAGGCTAAACAAATCGTAGGCGCGTGGGGGGGGGGGGGGCATAACAACTATAGTATGACTTAGGCTAGGAGATCGTCTGACTAGGAGATCGCTTTCAGGGATCGCCGCACATTTTGCGCAGCGAGGCGGTTAACACTCAGAAGGCGGCCATCGAGGGACTGCGGCTGCTACGCAGGGGCGTGCAGATGGGCGTGGCAGGGCTGCTGGCGCGGCTGAAACAGCTGGAGCAGCAGCTGGAGGCGTCCTCCGGCTCGGCGCCGCCCTCCCCGCCGCCGGCCTTGTTGTGATGATACGGAATGGGCCGCTTGCGGGCGCTGCAAAGACAAGATCGGGGATTAGTTGGGCGGCCAAGGGGTATAGCTCTTCTGGGAAATCACTGACAACTCACCAACTGAAAAGAGTAATCAACTCAAAAGAGATCTAAAAACAAACAAAATCCTAGCTCGGTAGGTGACAAACTTTATTGGCTGCTTTGCTAAATCAAGAGAAATAAAAAGAGGGATGTTCAAGCCCAACATAAGAGGTTGTAATATTAATAATCGCAATTGTGGGGGGTGGAAAAGATAAAGGTGCTTCCTGAGAATCGGCTGGAAAAAAAGAAAACTTGTAATCGCAAATAAAACGGCTGATAATTGGCTACCAGTTAGCGTCTGGAGCGGCGCGGGGATCGACGGCTACGGAAACAAAACGTGAAACCACAAATTAAAGTTTAAATAATCAACTGAAAACGAGCTTCTGTGAGAATAGAATCCTGTAGCTACCTCGTTATGCGTCGCCTGTCCAGGAAGCTGGGCGAGCCGCGTCGTCGGGGTATCGAGGGGGAGCGCGAGCCGGACTGCGAGGAGGCCGAGCCGCTGCCGGAGGAGGAGCTGCCGGAGCTGCTGTGCGAGGAGCAGCTGGAGCGGGACGAGTGCGAGCCGGAGCGGGAGCGGGAGCTCCGCGAGCCACTGCGACTGCTCGACGAGCTGTAGCGCCTGGAAGCAAGCAAGCAAACAAGAAAATCAATAACTCTGTTTCGAGGCCCAAGAGGATGTTTTTAACTTACGATCTGGAGCGGCTGCTGGAGTGGTGACGCTTGCTGCGGCTCCGGCTGCGCGTCCGGCTCCTACGCTCGCGACTGCGGCTCCTGCGAGCCGCACTCTCCGCGGCAGCCACCGTGGCGGTGGAGACCTTGGAGACGATGGCGTCCACCAGCGAGCTGTCCGCCAGGGCTGCGACCAGGGGCTGTGGATCGTGAATTTTGAAGGGCTTAATAACGATTTTCGGTTTCTGCTGGTGCGCATGCTGATGCGGGTGCGAGTGATGATGGTGATAGCTAATACTATTGGCGGCCACCGCCGCAGCCGCCGCAGCGGCCGCGCTAAAGCTGAGGGGACCGCCGCGCGGCGAGTGCCCCAACAGAGGGGCCCCCGGCCCGCCCACAGCCACGCCGCCGCCGCCGCCGCCCACACCCACGCCGGTCAGGGAGAGCAGGGCCGGATGTCGCGGTCCGCCGAAGAGCGGATTGTAGACGAGGCCGCGCAGCTGCTGCTGCTGCAGGCTGTGCTGGTGGTTCTTGCAGATGTTGTAGTGGGTGGCGGTCAGCAGGGGGCCGTGGTTCAGGCGGTTCGTGGTGCGGTTGTAGGTGCCCGGCGTGCCAGCCAGGAAGGGCAGCATTCCCTGATTGCGCTCGCCTCCGCTGCTGTTCGAGTTGCCGCTGCTGTTGCCGCCGCTGCTGTTGGGATTCGAGTGGGGGAGGCCGCTGCTGGAGCCTCCCCCGGGGCCGCCACCACCACCACCACCACCGCCACCGGCGCCTCCGCAGGCATGGGGATTGTTAGTACTATTGTTATGTCTACTGTTAGGATTATTGTTGAGCGTGCGGTTGTGGAAGATCCGCTTGCCGCCCGGCGCCATCTGATGCATCAGATGCTGATGCTGATGCTGATGGTGATGCGGGTGCTGATGCGTATGCGTATGCGTATGCATATGCGGATGGGGATGCGAATGCGAATGCGGGGGCAGGTGGTGCTGTGGAGGCGGTCTGCTGACGGGCGCGTGCAGGTGGTGGACCTTGTGACCCAGCGCACCCGCTGTCGGACTCTTCGCCTCGCCATTCGCGGCCACGTGGGGCGCCTTGCAAATGGGCGGTGTACTGGCGTCCCTTTTCTTGTGGCTCAGCGTCGCCGGCTCCTCCACAGACACGTGATTCCGTTCCGCCATCGCATGCGGATGCGGATGGGGGTACGCGGGCAGATGCGGAAGCGGCTCCGGATCTGGCAGCAGGTGCTCCTTGCGCGGCGGCACCTGCGCCTGCGCCTGTGCCTGTGCCTGCTCCTGCGCCACGCTGGGCGGTGGGTTAATCAAAGCGGTCACATTGTTAGCAACAAGGAATTCGTTTAGCGAGTTACGTTTGTTAGCCGTCACCAGGTCGCTGCCAGCACTTACGTCACTGCCCTCCGCGCGCCGGCCGGACGGGTCCTTCTCCATGGTCCGCATCTTCTGCTTGGCCTTGGCCGCGATCCCCGACTTCAGTTGCTCCAGCATCCTCAGCTCCTGCATCTCCTCGCGCCTGCTCTGCTGGAACTCGTCCAAAGCGGCCCCGTTGCCGTTCTCGTTCTCGTTCTCGTTGTCCTCGCTTCCATCGTCGCTCTGCGCCCGCAGCCGCACCACGGGCGTGGGCTTCGCCTCGCGGGACTTCTTCCGCTCCGGATTGATGATGTCCTGGTAGCGCTCGGGGTTCCGCTCCGCCGGCGAGTAGCGCAGCTCCGAGGAACCAGACCGGGAGCGACGCCTGGCGCTCGGCTTGGGACTCGGCGCGACCACCTTGCTCTTGGGCTTGGGCCTCGGCGAGCCGGAGCGTTCCCGCTTCACGCTGGCCCGCTTGGGCGGCGTGGCCTCCTTCTTGGCCTCGGGCGTCCGGCTGCTCTTCTTGCGCTGCTTCTTCGGCGTCGGCTTCGGCGAGGGCGTCCGGGAGGCGGACGAACCGCTGCTGGAATCGGAGCCAGAGTCCGAGCTGGAGCTGGACTCGGCCCGTTGGCGCTTGGTCTGCTGCTCCAGGGCCACCTTCACCGACTTGGTGCCCAGAATGTCGTTGACCGTGTCCTCGGCCGCCTTGAACGGATTGAAGGCCGGCAGGGCCGCCGTCGCGGCTGCCACTTTCCTGGGCGGGGCCTCGGGGGAATGGGCTGGCGAGCGCTTCCTGCTCGAGTTCGAGGGCGAGCGCTGGCGGCGCTCCTCGCGCTTCTTGGGACTGCGATCGCGCGCTGGAAGGGTCTCCTTCACATGCCGCTCCTTGGAGCGCCTTCGCTCGTCCGAGGGCTGGCGCTCCTTGGAGCGCTTGCGGTCCCTCTCCCGCGACCGCTGTCGGTCCTTGGAGCGCGGGCGCGCCTTTGATTTCTCAACGGACCTCTTTCGATCGCGCTCACGCTCACGCTCCTTCTCCAAGGAGCGCCTCCGCTCTCGGTCCTTGGACTTTTCCCGCTTCTTCTCCACCGACTGCTTCTTGTCCTTGGACTTGTGCCTCTCGCGGGAGCGTTGCCGCTCCTTGGACCTTTGGCGCTCCTTGGAACGCTGTCTCTCCTTGGATCTCTGGCGCTCCTTCGACCTGTGTCTGTCCTTGGACTTCTGCCTCTCCTTGGAGCGCTGTCTTTCCACAGATTTTTGTCTTTCCTTGGATCTTTGTCTCTCCCTAGATCTTTGCTTGTCCCTGGATCTCTGCCTTTCCTTGGATCTTTGCCTGTCCCTGGATCTCAGCCTTTCCTTAGATCTTTGTCTGTCCTTGGATTTTTGTCTGTCCTTGGATCTTTGTCTGTCCTTCGACCTTTGCCTGTCCTTAGACTTTTGCCTGTCCTTAGACCTTAGCCTGTCCTTGGACCTCTGTCTCTCCTTGGAACGCTGCCTGTCCTTGGAGCGTTCCCGCGGCCTCTCTGGCTCTTTGCGTGGCGGTGTGGCCGCCGAACGCTCCCGCGACTCTTGCGGCCTGGCCTTCAAGTTTTTGCGACGCTCGCGCGACCGACTCCTGAAGGGATTGTCCTGCTGAGAGGCATCCTTGGTCGTCTCACGGGCCTTTCCCGACTTCTTCTCTTTGCGCGAGGGGGAGCTGTAAGCCATTCGAGAATTATCTACTAGTTCAATGAGGATCGGTTGGGAAATAACTTACACGGAGCGCTCAGAATCCGTGGAGCTGGCACGGGCGCGTGACTTCTTCTTGGGCTTCTTGTCGCGCTTTTTCTGTATAATAGAAGAGGGTCGAGTGTTAGCGGAAATTATCTCCTGGGGGCCGGGAAAATCACTTGCTAAGAGCCTAACTGTTAGCAGTAATGGCAAACAGAGTTCATTCGTTATGGCATGATAGCATATGAACATTTCAAGAGTCGAGTTTGGTGCTTTAAATTTTGGCGGCGTTTGTCTTTGCAAGCATTCTCTCTAGGTTCGGTCAGAAAATCTCTTTCGATTCACTTCGCACTAAGTTATCGCACATGGTATTGCTTAAATAAAACAGTCAAATGAAAGTACTTACAAAACTACTAGAGAGCCACTGACAGCTATCCTATATCAATGAAGCGCCAAGGGTTTTCGTAAACAAAATATAAATTTCTTTTTCGATTCGAGAAGTTTCTTATAACTAATAGAATTTGGATTTCGGTTTGGTTCAAGAAAAAAACGAGCTACATCTCAAAAAAAGATTGAAAACAAAAGAAACCGCACGGGATCATCCGCAAGTCATGTTTTTTTAAAGCTTATTATTTCAATTATAATGCGGATGGTCCTTCAGGGCCGTGACATCTATTAAAAGAAGAAAATATCAAGAGGAAAACGAAAAGTTATACTAGATTGTGAATGCGTTGAAAGCCTTTTTACCTTTTACAATATTTGTGGGTGATTGGTAATTTGATTTTTGTTTACTAATTAATGCTTTAGTATTTATAGACGCAGATAGTTTAGTTTGGGTTATTGGTTTGGTCAATCGTTATTATTGAATGTTTCATTCGGTGGAAAAAGAAGTAAATAAGCAAGAGAAGAAATGGCGTATGTTTAATATTTGGTGAACAATTGAAACAACGAAACGAAAAGTCAAACGAGTTATCATCATATACAGGTAACATTATATAATATAGTATATAGAGATATGCATGTTAATATATAGGAGAGAGGCGGTACTTCCATTCGGATCGGATCAGATCGGATCGGATCGGATCGTATCGTTTGTTTGAAGTTAGTTGGATGAGTCGAACAATATATATATATATATAAGATCAGGAATAGACATAGGCAAATATTAGAGTAATCGTGTGCGGGAGTGGAGTCAGATCAGATCACCTCCCCGGAGCGGGCACACACTTCTCCCCGGATTTCCGATAGCTTAGGTGCAACTGTTTGGGGTTTACACGCAGCAGGTCCTAGCCTAGCTCGCCTACCTTGTCCTTCTTGGCTTTCTTGCGGGCACTCCGCGCCGCCTCGCGCCGATCCTCGTCGCTGCTGGCAGCGTCCTCCTCGTCGGAGTCCTTGTCGCTCTCCCGGTCGCTGTCGCTGTGCCGGCGCTTGCGCGACTTCTTCTTCTTCGACTTACTGCAAGTAGAATGGTGGAGTCGGATGAGTTTCGCTCTCGTCCTGGGACAACGCGGGACAACGAGTAACCAAAGAGAGCGTGTTTAGTCATTTTTTCGCAATCGCATTCGCATTCGCATTTGATTTTTTCAATTTTTCAATTGCATGGTGCTTGCTACGACACACAGATCAGACAAGGCCTCAGACAAGGCTGGAGGCTAGAGCGAGCTCCAAATTACTGGGCTGGGCACTGGGTTAGCAGCAAATGTACGAGTATAAATAGGTTTACTTGTTGGTTTATAGTACTTGTGGTTCAGTGCTTTACCTTCATCGAAAACTGCGCAAATTGCATTGTCTTAACATTATAGAAGGTAATCATAACAATAGAAAGAAAGATGAGAAAGTAATTCGCTTTTAATTTTTGCAAAACACACAGAAAGACCTCTTAAACTTTATCGTATTGTGTTGGAATTGGTATCTGGTAAAGTAATCTTTTATAGCTTCGGTTTGTTGTCAATGCATGTCTGTGGTTTAATAGATTGTAGAATCGAATTGTTACTTACCGCCGGGCAAAGATTTATATTTTAGTTTCTTTTTTTGGGGTAAAATGTGAGTGAGTGGGTTCGGTGTCAGTTTGGGTTGTGAGCGGGTATCTGTGGGGTTGGGGGTTGGGGGTTTGGGGTCTGGGGATGTTCAGGGATTATGTGTGTGTTTTTGACTAGTGGACAACCCATACATACTTTATGTATATCCCTGATCACTCTACTCACTCTCGCTGCACACGGATCATAAGTAAATAAAAGATTGTCTTGACAAGTGTTAGGATAACGAAAGTACATATATATATTGCAGAAAGGCATTTGAAACATTCGGTTTTTGGATTAGATTCGATTCGAGTTTGCTTTTCACTGGATTGGATGATCGATTGGTTCTTAGTTTTTTTGTTTTTGGGTTTGTGGTTGGTAAGTGGTCGTGGCTCGGTTAAACCTAAGTGTAAGTCATTAAGTGTACGTAACTTTTCGCTTCTTTTTACTTTCTTTCTCATATGAGTCCCTTTTGTGGTTTCAAATGCAATGTAAAAGAAGGAGTAGAGACGAAAAACAAAATGTATTAAGCAGTTGATTGATAGTTACAAAGTATCAGTTGTATCATTGTCACGCTCTAAGCGGGAATATAGTAGTTTATTGGTTGCTACATACAGTATAGTATAGTGTGTGATGTGATAAGGAAAACCAAACCGAAAAATAACTCAAACCAAGGAAATCATAACCAAAGCAACAACGAGAACAAATCAAAGTGACTGTATTTGGTTCTAAAGTAAGAGCAAACAGAAATCAAACACATTGCTACGGATTGTTGAAGAAGGCTCGGGAGTTGGGGTTTTCCGGGCCAGGGCTTACCTCTCTTTCTTGTGCTTCTTGGACTTCTTCTTCTTGTCCTTCTTGCGCTCCGGACTAGCCGAACTAAAGACACAAAGTAGAGGAGTTAGTTGTAGTGTTACAATTCCCAATTTATGGCTCTCAGACTCACCTATCTCGGGCGCGCTTCTTGCGCTTCTTCTTGTCCGACTTGGAGACATGCTCGCGCTGCTCGTCGCCGCTGCTGTTGGCCTCCTCATTGGCAGCATCTGGCCCGTCCCGTTCCCGGGAGGGAGTGCGCACCATGGCATACCGCTTGCCCGTCTCCTTGTCCCGGCCCGCTGCCTGGGCGGCCGCCGTTGCCGCTGCCAGGGCCTCGCGCTGGGCCTCCAGTTCCTTTTGCAGCGCCACGCCTTTGGCGAGGTCCTCCTTGGCCTTGCGGTCGTTGTCGAAGCTGCTGCCCTCCACAAAGTACTCCGAGATGTTGAAGGCTTCGCGCAGCTTGGCGTTCTTCTGCTGCTGGGCCTCGGCTATCTGATGGGTGTCGCGGGCGCTGCAATCACAAGGGAAACACTCATTATAGCAAGACTTTCAGGGCAATTTAATCCCTAGAAATAGCTTAAAAACTGCCTGCTTTGCTGGCTACGTGGCTACCTCAAGGCCATGGCACTGCCGGCGCCCAGCAGGGTCTCCAGCAGCAGGCTGCCCGACGACTGCTTCAGCAGCTCGAGCAGCACCCTGCCGGCCGCCGGCAGCTCCCTCTGGATGGAGCCATCAGCTGACACCTCCGGCTCCGGCTTCAGCTTCGTCTCCCGATTGGCTGCCGATGGATGCCTCAGCTGCTGCTGCTTCTGCTGGTGCTGGCAGGCGCAGGCGCAGTCCGCGGGAAGCCTTCTGCCCGGCGCTGGTCGCCTGGTCTTGTTGGCGCCGCTTGCCAACGCCGGCCGCAGGGGCTTGAACTTCCTGGCCACCGCCGCGTAGTTGAGCGTGTGGGCCGTGTGGGTGGCGGTGAGGCGGAAGCTCTCGTACTTGGCCAAGTACTCCCGGTTGTCGTGCTGGAAGTACGGTGCCTTGCACTTCCTGCCCCCGTTCGTGGGCTGCCCCTTGCTGGCACTTAAGGTGGCAACCGTGGAGGAGGAGGTGGTGGTGGTGGTGGTGGCGTTGCCGCTGTTGGGAGGGGAGGCAGAGGTGGCTGCGGAAGTGGGTGCCACTGCGTGACCTGCGCGTTTGCGTCGCTTGCGGCGCTTCTTCAATTTCACCACCTGCACTGTGGTGGCCGCCGTCGTGGTTGTTGTTTGGCTTGTGGTGGTTGCACTGGCCACCGCTTTGGCATCCGCCGTGGAAGTGGATGCGGATGCGGACGTGGAGGTGGCTGTGGCGGTTGTGGTGTTGCTATAAGCCTCTGAGGAGAGCATTTTGCTAGGATATCTCCTCAATATTTTGCGATTATAATTTGTTTTCGATTATTACTGATTACTTATCGATTTTTTCTTGGTTTTCTATTATTACTGATTATTTATCGATTTTTTTTGGTTTATATAAATAACATAGTTAATGGTTATTTATCTTGGTAGTTTTATAGGAGTTGTAAAGACACTTTAACTTGTTACCCGAAATTTCTTATATATAAGTTCGAATTGTTTTATTTGGTTACTTTTCGCGCTTTTTGGGAAGACCGCGGATTAATAATTTAAGAGTTTACTTGCTATACCACTAGCAAAAGGAAGACCGTGGATTTGTATATAAAAGTAGTTGCTTTTCCACAAAGGAAGACAGTGGATTATACGATTATTTGGTTTTTGGTTCTTGTTTTCTTTATAAAATATATATATAAATCCCTCTTTTTGGAAGACAGTGGATTTCTTGATATTTAGGCTTGTTATTATTACAAAAATACTTGTTTTTAGTGATCTTGGAAGACGTTGGATTATATTTTTTCGCTCGCGACTACATCATGGAGATGGGATTCCCATGAACCTTTTTATATCTTTATCCCTTTGGAAGACGTTGGATATTTAGCAGAAGACATTCGATTTCCATATATATCTTTGTATAATCTCGATTTACTCCGTTCGAGGCCTCTTTGCAACTCCACTATCCAACTTAAACTAATTAATTGCTAGGCTTGGAAGACTTATTTAGTGATTTGTTGCATTCGTTTGTTGGGGTTCAGGTATCAAGTGGTCATTTTGCATTTGTGTCTCTGCTGCGGCTGCCTTGATACCATTTCCATGGGGCTCCTTTCCTAACACTTGCAACAACCACTACGAAAGCACGGCGAACAGGGGCACGGGCCCGTAATCCCGGGTTGCAAAGCTGACTTAGGGGTGGCTGAATCCACCACCACCACCGCTGCCTCTTTCCCAAAAGGCTTTTTTCCCTTCAGCGGGTGCATTTTCTCCTCCTCGCGGGCACTTGAAGGGCTGCCTCTGCCTCTGCCTCTCCGAAATCTATATCATTTGCAGTGTTTTATGTTCCCTCCTCCGATTAGGCGCATTTCGGGGGCCTGGCTATTGATTTTTCCAGCCCAGGGCAGGCCAGCGCTTATCTTTCCACGCTCTCCACGCTACTTTAACGCCGCGGCCATCTCCTGGCTCGCTCCTGGCCAGGGACTAGCTGCTCCGATCCTTAATCACTCCCTAAATAGGAGTTTTTGATGGTAGTTTTGCTACGCGCCGGTTCCTGAGTTGCTGTAAGTTTGGAAGACTTGAAGTGACTGAGCCGAGCGCATCCCGGAAAATCTTTGCAGCAGCTTTTTCTCTACCCCGCGGCCTCCGCGATTGGTCGTCCTGTCGCCGGAGAGTGCGCATGCACCGGCGGGCCCCCAGCTGGCCGAGATTGCCAACCGTTTTATTGATTTGTCGCACTCGCGTGCACGTTTTTGTTTAACAATTACATAAGCCCTGCAAGGGGCCTGGAAGGAGCTACTTACGCTACGCGTCCGAATTCATCCTTGGCCAGTTCCGCTTTGCTTTCACCCATCAATTTCTGGCGCATCGAGTCCACATGTGTCTTGATCTCCTCCGGCGTGAAAGTCCTAAAGGAATCGGGGTTAAATTTATATGTTTTAAGCAAGGATTTCTGTTAGAGGGTTCGGGGGTCTAGCACCTTGGGGGGCGCACAAAGATTGCTTGCTGTTTCAGGGAAAAGCGACGAGTTTTTCGTGATCCGGGCAACGGACGTGCGGATGTGTTTCACGCAAAATAATCTCTACAACTGAAATGCACTTTTCACCACCAACCAGCAGGCAGCGGGCCACCGGAAGTGCTCACATGTGTCGCACCCTAGGCGGAGGGGAGGGGAGGGGCGGTGCGCGGCTGGTGGGTGCGGGGAGAGCGCAAGGGTGGCTTAACCCACCGACCGTGCGAGGGTTGTTCACACTGCTCACTTGGCGCGTGTGCGTTGGCGCAAAGAGAAGGAGCACTCGCCGCCTGGTTTGTTGCAAGTAAACAGAGACGCAGCGAAAGGTAAACACTGCCGGAGGGCGGCCCAAGATGCAGCCCAGCCGGGCTTACATAACCAGCATGCAAGCGAGTCCTGGGGGGCAGGGATAAAGGGATAAAGGGCTTACTCCTGCTTCTCGAGAAGCTCCTGCAGCTCGAAGCACTTGACCTCGATCTTGCGCTTGCGGTCGTGGTCTAGGATCTCCTTGTTGGGCGGCCTGTTGAGCTGGGCGTCCAGCTTCTTGGTGTCCTCCTCGGCGCGGTAATCCTTGTCCTTCTTCCCGGGACGCACGCAGGCCCAGTTGCGTTGCACGTGGCCATTGGTGCCGGAGCCGCGGGGCGTGGTCAAGCCGATGCCGTTGTACATCTTGGCGGGCTCCTTGTGGGACTGGGACTCCTATCCAGGCGGGGGAGGGATTCCAAGGTTCCCAGAGTGCCAGCAACGCTGCAATTTCGCCAGCGGATAAAATCGATTTTTGTCACTCAATTTGCGGGAGAACAAGGAAACGTTGGCGGTCAGGGCTCCACCCACCTGGGGTTCTACTCCTGCTGGTCCGTTAGCCAAGTGCGGGTCCTCTAAACCGGGACAACTTTGCTGTTTCAGGCTGATTGTTGAATGTTTGCAAAATGCTCGCTGCACAAGAATGCCGCTTCTGGCTAGAGATGGGAGAGTGCCGCCAGCAATCGATTGACAGCATCTGGCGGCAACGATAACGATAACGATACCGATACCGAGAAGGCATGCGTAAACAAACAATACCTGGGATATTATTGTAAAAACTAGATTTTTAAAGGTCACTCAGGGAAAGATGAGTGACGCCGAGGAGCCCGCAAAGGTTGTGTTCAAAAAGACCTCCAAAAAGAGCCTACGGCAGCGAAGGAAGTCCAATGACGAGGACCAGGAGGATCAGTGAGAGCGCATCAAAAAACTTGAAAATTTACAAAAATTAATGCAATTTATTTATTAATACAGACTGACCCTGGAGGAGATCAAGGAGCGACAGCGCCTACGACAGCGCCCGAACGGCGTGAGCCTCGTGGGCCTGGCCCTGGGCAAGAAAATCGCCCCCGAGGAGGAGCTGGCCATCAAGGATCCCTACAATGTGAAGACCGGGGGCCTGGTCAACATGCAGCAGCTGAAGGCTGGGAAGATGAAGGAGGCGGACGACGCCTACGACGTGGGCATCGGCACCCAGTTCTCCGCGGAGACGAACAAGCGCGACGAGGACGAGGAGATGATGAAGTACATCGAGCAGGAGCTGCATAAGCGCAAGGGCGGCGCTGCCGATCCCTCCAAGACAGGCCTCGACGACGACGGCGATGCCAGCAAGTACCTGACGCCCGAGGACGCCGCCCTCTACGCCCTGCCCGACCACCTGCGGCAGTCCTCTTCGCACCGATCGGAGGAGATGCTCTCCAACCAGATGCTCAACGGCATTCCGGAGGTGGACCTGGGCATCCAGGCCAAGATCCGCAACATCGAGGCCACCGAGGATGCCAAGCAGAAGCTGCTCCAAGACGCCAAGAACAAGAAGGACGGCCCCTCGCAGTTTGTGCCCACAAACATGGCCGTCAACTTTATGCAGCACAATCGATGTGAGTCTATCGAGGGATCCTTGCGATGGCAGCCAAATCGAATCGTCTCTTTTTTTCTAGTCAACATCGAGGACAACAGCGACCAGAGGCGTCGCAAGCGAGAGGAGCGGGAGGGCAACAAGACGCACCAGAACCAGAACAATCCCAACGGCGTCAAACGGGCCACGGACGACTACCATTACGACAAGTTCAGGAAGCAGTTTCGTAGATACTAAGAATAGGTTTAATGAGAAGATAGTTTGCTTTATAAATACATGTCTTTTATTGATCAGATTTACAATTTGCTGGTGTTTTATTCTATATTTTTAATGACAAAAACTTGCAGTGCTAAAAGTATGTGAAGGTACATGGGATACATATACGTTTTGCTTGATAAATGTCATATATTTGGATTTCAAAATATTGTATGGTTCATTTTTGGACAATTTTTTGCTGCTGGGAACTTTTCGATTTTGGCAAATAAATATATGATTTTTTGCTTGGAATTCCTCCAAATTTTGATAGTGCTATTACCAGAATATACGAGTATATATTACGGGGTAAATTACAAAATGATATGTGATGTAAAGTGGAATTGTTTGTTTATAGGGATAATGAAAGGACGTGTTATAAATATATGTAAATTATTTCTTTTATAAAAATAGGGACCGTGAAAGGGATACAATAAAATGTGACTGAAGGATCCGTAGTCTGATATAGCAGTGTCCCTATGCTTTGAAGAATGCAAAATTTGAGATAAAGACTTCTCCAAGAAAGCGAAAAAAAAAAAATTCAATTAATCCCATTCAATTTAAATTGTTGACACTTTTGTATCGCTTATGAATAAAAAAAATATTCATTTTGTAATTATTAAATCTTCATTTATTATAAAAAATTTTTCTTTTTACATATATGATTAAACATTATCAATAGAATTCATAATTTGCTTCCCCTAATGTAGCAGTAAGCCTGTTTCATCAATTGTACATCAATTTCCTAACCAAAAATGGAAAGGAAATTTGAATTAGAGAAAATTATTTATAAACGCAACGCCAATTTCATCAATTTCATGTGCTGGGTAAGGAAATATCAATTTTTCTAAACCTTTTGGAAATACTATATTCAACATCAATTGCGTTGTTAGCTGTCATAGAATTCTTTGGACTTGTGAAATGTGTTATGCTGCACTTCTACACATTTCTCAAAATGTTCCCTATAATATTATTGGTATATATAGTTTCCTTTATTTAAATTTAATGTTTTCGAGTACAATTTTGAGTTAGGCTTCGCATCAGGCCCCATTGTGATCGCTAAAAACCCACTTCCCGAATAAAAAATAAATGTATTTGCTTTTGATTGTATTTTATTCTTATGAGTCTTTTTGACATAGTCAATAACATATTTTTCGTATTTCAAACGGCCACGGGACGGAAGGGATATAATCTGTAAAGACAAGAGAGATAAAGCTTGATTAGCGGAGTTCTCAATAAAAACTTGTAAAGGTTAGAGTGTGTGATCAGAGAAAAGTTTGATTTCAAGGCAACGCATGACTGAAGCTCAATGAGATTCCTACGCGATATATCATCACAACAAAGGGGGGTTCATCCTGAGATAATATTACAATCTTATACACACCTTTTAGGGGGAGAGCATCAGCATTTTATTTGAAGAAACTGAAATGCAGCAAGAAAACATACTGATTAGTAACATATTGATTACTAGTTCATCTTATCTTAAGAAATGCATGGCAATCAGGGAGAGATAAGTTGATTTCAAAGCAACGCATGACTGAAGCTCAATGAGATTCCTACTCGAATATATCATCAGATCAAGCGGGCGGAAAAAACACATCAAGTATAAGATAATTACCTTAGTTTGCAGGGGTTTTAAATCCAAAGAGGCTTACCTAAGGGGGAGAACAAACTAGTTAGGATCAGGTTTACAATTTTCTTGATTTGTAACTCACCTTTGCCTGGAGGAAACCCCAATTTGCAACCTGAAAACAAGAGATTTGTAAGCCCGCCCTGTGGCCCGCAATCAAACACGGAAGGCCTAGGTTTTGAGTGGTTTTATTTTACCCAGACGACAACTCTGAAACGTTCATCCTCGCGTCAGCTTAGCAATTAGTTTTGTTTGTAGAAAAACCAGCGCACTCCGGCACAGAGTCCGACTGCCACCGCTTATATGATGCCGATCTTGTTGGCAATGTCCAGGGCGTCGTAGTCGCGCGCCAGGCGGACGTAGGCCTTCTTCTGGCCGTCGGGGCGGATCAGGACATTGACCTTGGCCACCTTGATGTCGTAGAGCTTGCGGACGGCGGCGCGCACGTGGTTCTTGTTGGCGCGCAGATGCGTAAGGAAGACCAGGGTGTTGTTGTCCTCGATCTTCTTCATGGCCGCCTCCGTGGTCAGCGGGTACTTGATGATGTTGTACGCATCCATGCGGTTCCTGGTCGGCACCGACTTCCTCGGGTACTTGGGGTTCCTGGGCAGCTTCAGGGTGTTGGGCCTGCGGAAGTGCACATTGGTGCGCACCTTGCGGGTGCGGGTGCCGAAGGCTCCCTTGATGATCTGCCGGACGGGGAGGAGGAGAAGAGGGATTAGAGAAGGCAAGCAAGGGGGAAAAGGGTATCCCTTAGCGCACCTTCTTCTGCACGGACTTGGCGTTGAGCAGGGCCGTTGCCTTGGCCTTGGCGGTGCCCTTGGCGGGCTTGGCGCCGGGCTTGACACCCTTCTTGGCCTTGGCGGCGGCACGGGCCTTGGCGGAGAGCTTGGCCAGCACGGACTGAGGCTTCTTGCCGGCGGCAATCAGCTTCTTCTTCTGGGCATCCTTAGCGCTCTTGGCCTTGCTGGCCACGGTCTTCTTGGCCGCGGGCTTCTTGGTGAGCGGAGCGGCGACCTTCTTGGGCGCAGCGGCGGGCTTCTTGGCCGCCGGGGCAGCAGCCTTCTTGGGGGCAGGAGCCGCGGCCTTGGCGGCAGCGGGTGCCTCCTTCTTGGCTCCCGCGGCCGGGGCGGCGGCCTTCTTCTGCTCGGGCTTCTTGTCGCCGGGCTTGGCTGTAAACAAGCGGGAAATCGGTTAAAAATCCGCCAACACTACCTGGGTTAGGTTAGGTCCGAACGCTGGGCAATGCTTTTCGGGGCGGAGAAGGCAATCGCACACATTTCTTCACAAATCCCCTCGAAGGAAGCCTCCAAATCGAAGAGGTTTGGTGGCCCCCTCTCATTTGCACATTTCATGGGAGCCACGCACGTGGCCCAAACATGTTGTTCGTTTTCGAGCGTTTTCTGCCTTAAAATGAAACTTTCGCGGCACTTTTCGGGTTTCTTTTCACTCCCCGTACATTCCCATTGCATTTGCCAAGCGTTTCGGGCCGTTTAACTGAGTTTTTCGGTGAAAAATCCTTACCGGACTTCTCGGTTGGCTTTTTGGGTGGCATTTCTACGAGAAAAAGAAATGAAAAGGAAAACTGAGGGCCAGTTGTCAAAAAGCGGAAGCGCACTTTGACAGCTACGGCGCCTAACAGCACCGTGCGAGGCGAGTTAACAGTGACAAAAGTGCTGTTAGCGCGAACAGACCTGGCAACCTGCTGTCATGCCAAACAATTTGACACTATGTATATATTGTTTTTCTATAAGTTTTATGTTTATGAATAATAGTTTTCATTTAAGCTATTTCAATGTTATCAGGTGTATTCAGTAACACTTGGGAGGGTTAAAAATCTGCAACAATGAACAGGACAACTATTTTATTGTGTAATTTTGGGGGGAAAAAAATAGTTTTCATGTCACACTAAGGTGCAACAATTAAAAAATCGAATAAAAACATATTTGTATAAGCTTTAATTTTTAACATTGATAACTACTCTAAATTTTATTTAAAAAAAAGGTATATTCCAAAAAACCAACAATAAAAGAAAAAAAATTTAAAATCGTGCGGTTGCGGGCTATTGGATTTGGTTGTCGTTTAAAAATAAACTGAAACTTACTCAGAGAAATTAATCTTCCATGGAATTTCCGCAATCATCCAACAACAGCTTTCCCAACAATTACTCTCTGTGAAAAATCTCGAACATATTATTTTCTCAGAAACTAGCCCAAAAGCTGTGCTTGAACACATTAAAACTCGGGCCATAAGTCCAATTTCCAGCAGATCAAAATGCCATGTCATGGGTAAAACCCCGTAGAAAAACGAACCAAAACGCAGAAAATGGTAACAAAGGTGGAAGTTATATAGATGTCAAAAAAGACCTGGTTTCGCAATAATAAATTCGGGATGGTGAAGAAACGCAAGCACTTGGACCAGAGTGAAGCTACGCTATCACTTGGACCAGAGTGCTGGCGTTTCTTCACAATCCTGATTTCATTATTGGTTAACCAGTTCTATTTCGAGATCCACATCCACGCCTTTGATCATTTCTCGTTATTTGGTCGTCTATTGGACAGGCTCTTTTGTCGCGGCTTGGCAGTTCCTTTTGCCTGAACTGGGCTTATGGCCCGAATTTAGAATCAAGCACAACTTTTGGGCTTGTTACAAAAAAAATACGCATCGAGATTTTTCACAGACCTTTTCGTAGCACAAATTTTCTTAGAATGACTTGCTTACTTGGTAGCTTTGACAGATCAAATGCCAAGCGATTTCCGATTGACGATAACGATAATAATTGCAACTCGGGCTAGACAGGTGGGAACTCTATTCCCCAGAGAAGGGTAGCCCTTTATTTAAAAACAAAACAAAATTTAAATCAAAAATCATGATTTTCATCCCTAACAATAGCGAATACTACACCTGCCTAAAAAAAAATCCCCAACAAATTTAAACTACTTTGGATACCCGGCCACGTAGAAAATATAAACACCAACCCATCGAAACACTGTCCAACCCCAGACCACCACACATATCAATAATTCTACAATTCCTAAAAACCACAAATCTATATCACCGATTATAAGACAAACCTATCTAAGCTAAGCTATTTAAATTAATTCTTATGTACAAATCGAGCTGAAGGTCCATGTCGCCATTGCTCAACTTCACTGCTAGCGCTTAATTTTCATTTTTCGCCAGCTCTTTATAAATAAATAAATAAAATAAACAATGTAAGGCGCGGAATGAAATGTAATTTTTAGGCCTCACAGGGGAGTATGTAATCTTGACAAAGTCAGATACTTTTCAGCCTTAGCGTTCGTTTAAGTGGAGCTCATAATGCAGATAATTTTCCTAGATAGACCTTCCCTCAATTTTATATTCTTGTTTATAGGGGCTTGCAAAGTTTTTCCAAATTTATGTCAATTTCAGACTTCAGATAAACTGTTAACTAACAGTAAATGTTAAATAACAGAGGGCAAACAGGTGACGCACTGTACCAGTAACAGCATGTGTTTGGCGCGTGGCTTAAAAAAAAGTGTTTTACCTCGGTTTATGTGTGAAATCGGTGTTTAAAGTTAGTTAGATCACTAAAGCAAGAGAGAGAGTGTGATCTAATTTCGGCAAATGCAACAAACTCATTTTCGTCGCGGGCAAAAAAACAGCTGCTGGAGTCTTCCGGCATATTCCTTGGAGTGAGACAGAGAGCGCGTCCGCAATGAATCGGTAAGCGGAAATTTTCTTGTGTTTTGTTTTGCTCATGATTTTCCTTGATTTTTTCAGCAATTGGATATTTGCTCATTTTATATTTTACTAATTATTGAATCCCCCCTTTTATATAAATGAAATACGAAAAGTTGCTGTAATAAATCCTTTATTTCAGGTCTTTAAATATTAATAGTTTATTTAAATTTAATTTTAATACTAGTTGCGATCTGGGTATCGTTTGGCTCTAGCAAGCGCACCCGCCCTTTTGAGACCCAAAACGATTGCTAAAATAGGCGCGTAAATCTGTGGGGAATACGAAATACATTAAAATTGGATGCTTTTAATATAGCCTTCGGTATTACCTACCAATACTTTGCGATTTAACCGGCGCTTCCAGAGCTGCCTCCTCCTGGGCTGCGCCTTTGAGATCTTCCAGCTGCTGCTTCGCCGCCTCCTCGAAGGCCAGGCCCGCGATCCTCTGGAACAGCTCCGTGATCTTGTACCCCGATCTCGCCGAGACGGACCACAACTCCGCCTTCATATCCGCGGCTGCCACGCCCGCCCAGCGCTCCATGCGCACAAACTCCTCCTTGGTCTGCTCAATAGATTTACACTTAGGTCGGATTTTGCATTCATCCTACCTCATTTGGGATACTTACCAACAGATCCGCCTTTGTGCCCACTAGAAATACCAAGGGTTTTCGGTGGGAATTGTAGTGCAGCGCACTGGAGAGCCACTTTTTGGCCGACTCCAAGGTTTCCCGCTTGGTCATGTCATAGGTGACCACGATCACTGAAAAGGGTACCAAAATATGCGTATAAATGCAATTGGGTTGTTAAGAGGTTGCTAATCTTAAGTCTTCTTAATCTCAAGCGTTCTCAAAGTATACTTTCACTTTTATAGTTTCCTTGACTCTGACTCCTTAGATTTCCAATTTAACAAAGTTTCCAAACCATCTGTGGGCTATTTGCAATCGAAAAACTTAAGAAACCTCAGTGACTCACCACTTGCATTGCGGTAGTAGGCCCCTGCTATGCACTTGAAGCGCTCCTGCCCCGCNTTGTAGTGCAGCGCACTGGAGAGCCACTTTTTGGCCGACTCCAAGGTTTCCCGCTTGGTCATGTCATAGGTGACCACGATCACTGAAAAGGGTACCAAAATATGCGTATAAATGTAATTGAGTTGTTAAGAGGTTGCTAATCTTAAGTCTTCTCCATCTTAAAGGTTAATCTCAAGCGTTCTCAAAGTATACTTTCACTTTTATAGTTTCCTTGACTCTGACTCCTTAGTTTTCCAATTTAACAAAGTTTCCAAACCATCTGTGGGCTATTTGCAATCGAAAAACTTAAGAAACCTCAGTGACTCACCACTTGCATTGCGGTAGTAGGCCCCTGCTATGCACTTGAAGCGCTCCTGCCCCGCTGTGTCCCACCTGGGAATAGTAATGAAACATATAGTAAACGCAGAATGCTACCTGCTAATGGCCAAGGAATACCCACATTTCCAGGCTGTAGTTGTGACCAAGTATACTGAAGTTTTCCAGCTCAAAGTCCACGCCAATGGTGGCCTTGTAGTTGGGCTGGAACTTGTCAAAGCAAAATCTAAAACGAAGAACTATAGAACCTAGTATTTGGTTTGGGGAATACCTCGTTTGAATACTCGTACCTATTGACAATGGCGGTCTTGCCCACGGAGCAGTCGCCCACAAAGATGACCTTGCAGGGCCGGAACTTGGGCTTGCGGGGCGATTCCAAGTGGTAGCGCACCTGCGCAGCAAAGTCCTTTTCCCGGCTCAGTGGCGTCTGCGCAGGAATATAGGCGGGTGGCAGGTGACGCAAATGGGTCCGAGGATCGTGCACCAGAACCGAGGGCGGCGCGGGCAAGACCATGTGCTGCCGCAGTAGATGGGGCATTGTTGGCGTCTAAATTCAAACTAAATGGCTGAACAAAAAGGTAGCGAAACAGACAGTCGAATCGTCATCGGCTGCACCGCAAAACCACAAACTTTGCGGCGGCTTGAACTTGGTGGCTTCGCGATATGCTCAAGGTGCTGGAAGTCACTCTACACCCATGATTAGCATTGCAAATGCAGGCGAGTGATAACAGCGGCTCAAGTCGCAATTGGGTGTTGGTTCCGATATCAAAGAGCGTTCAAGGTGTTACAAAATTGGGCTTAGGGTTTCAATATGTCCCTTGCAAAGCATAGACACGAAATTGCTGCCTGAAAAGCAACAATGATACAGCATTTTCAAAGGCTCTACGTTTTTTGCTTAGTTACTTGGGATATAATAACTTACCCGATATTGCCTGATACTGGATAGAAATCTTCAAGAAAATGACCCACTCTTGAAAAGCGTCTTCTCATCACATCAGTCACAGTTCCCAGCACTAGATCGCCATCTGTGAAAAATCTCGAGGGAATTATTGTTTCAGTAACTTGGTCAAAAGCTGTGTTCGTTGTCCTTTAAAATTCGAAGACAACGCCAGGATGAAGCCCAATGATTGGGTTCTTTCCAGGCTATTCCCGAAATTTTGTTGGAATACGAACACAACTTTTGACCATGTTGAAAGAAAAAAATTCGCATCGAGATTTTTCACAGACCTTTTCCTAGCACAATTTTCTTTAGAATCACTTTCTCGTTTAATTGCTTTCTCAGACTGAATGACAAGCGATTTCCGATTGACGATTACGATAATAATTGACGGTCTGGCTGCTTTTATAGGAATTCTATTTTCCATAGTATAACCTCCTGTATTTTATAAGAACAAAGCAAGGGTAACATTTCTGTTCTTTAAAGAATTGCCATGATATGAATTACCAGAGTCCGAGTACATGCTGAAGTCCTTCAAGGACAGTACAGGAACCTTAAGCTCTGATTAGTTTGTTGCCTCCCGGGTAGCCAAAGTACTTGCAAAGCACAGACACAAAATGGCTGCCTGAAAATATGCGCAAACAACAATGATACAGCATTTTAAAAAGCATAGGGTTTTTTTCTGCTTTTTTGTACCGGAAACTAATCTAGGGATACAATGACTTACCCGATATTGCCTGATTCTGGATAGAAATCTTCAAGAAAATGACCCACTCTTGAAAAGGGTCTTCTTATCACATCAGTCACAGTTCCCAGCATTCGAGTTTTCACCAATCGCCATCTGTGAAAAATCTCGAAGGAATTATTGTTTCAGTAACTTGGTCAAAAGCTGTGTTCGTTGTCCTCTAAAATTCAAAGACAACGCTAGGATGGAGCCCAATGATTGGGTCTTTCCAGGCTCTTTTCCCGAAATTTTGTTGGAATACGAACACAACTTTTGACCATGTTGAAAGAAAAAAATTCGCATCGAGATTTTTCACAGACCTTTTCTTAGCACAATTTTCCTTAGAATGACTTGCTCCTCTAACTGCTTTCTCAGACTGAATGACAAGTGGTTTCCGATTGACGATTACGATAATAATGCTTTTTTTAATAGTAGTGCTTTTATGGGAACTTTATTTTCCATAGTATAACCTCCTGTATTTTATAAGAAGACTGAAAATATGCGCAAACAACAATAATACAGCATTTTAAAAAGCATACGGTTTTTTTCTGCTTATTTGTACCGGAAACTAATTTAGGGATACAATAACTTACCCGACATTGACTGATACTGAATAGAAATCTTCAAGAAAATGACCCACTCTTGAAAAGGGTCTTCTCATCACAACAGTCACAGTTCCCAGCATTAGAGTTTTCACCAATCGCCATCTGTGAAAAATCTCGAAGGAATTATTGTTTCAGTAACTTGGTCAAAAGCTGTGTTCGTTGTCCTCTAAAATTCAAAGACAACGCCAGGATGGAGCCCAATGATTGGGTTCTTTCCAGGCTATTTGCCCGAAATTTTGTTGGAATACGAACACAACTTTTGACCATGTTGAAAGAAAAAAATTCGCATCGAGATTTTTCACAGACCTTTTCTTAGCACAATTTTCCTTAGAATGACTTGCTCCTCTAATTGCTTTCTCAGACTGAATGACAAGTGGTTTCCGATTGAAGATTACGATAATAGTTGACGGTCTGGCTGCTTCCAGAGTGTTACCACCTTTATTTTATAAGAACAAAGCGAGGGTCACATTTATATTATTCAAAGAATTACCATTATATGAATTACCAGAGCTCTGATTAGCTTCTTGCCTCCCGGGTAGACAAAGTACTTGCAAAGCATAGACACAAAATTTCGGCCTGAAAATTTACCCAAGCAACAATGATTCAGCATTTTCATAAGCTAAACGTTTTTCTTTGTTTCTGCATAGTTAATCCGGAAACTAATTTAGGGATACAATAACTTACCCGACATTGACTGATACTGGAGAGAAATCTTCAAGAAAGTGATCCACTCTTGAAAAGGTTTCTTCGTTCTTTTTGCGTACTCATCACATCAGTTACAGTTCCCAGCATTAGAGTTTTCACCAATCGCCATCTGTGAAAAATCTCGAGGGAATTATTGTTTCAGTAACTTGGTCAAAAGCTGTGTTCGTTGTCCTCTAAAATTCAAAGACAACGCCAGGATAGAGCCCAATGATTGGGTTCTTTCCAGGCTCTTTTCCCGAAATTTTGTTGGAATACGAACACAACTTTTGACCATGTTGAAAGAAAAAAATTCGCATCGAGATTTTTCACAGACCTTTTCTTAGCACAAGTTTCCTTAGAATAACTTGCTCCTTGAATTGCTTTCTCAGACTGAATGACAAGTGGTTTCCGATTGACGATTACGATAATAATGCTTTTTTTAATAGTAATGCTTTTATGGGAACTTTATTTTCCATAGTATAACCTCCTGTATTTTATAAGAAGACTGAAAATATGCGCAAACAACAATTATACAGCATTTTAAAAAGCATACGGTTTTTTTCTGCTTATTTGTACCGGAAACTAATTTAGGGATACAATAACTTACCCGACATTGACTGATACTGGAGAGAAATCTTCAAGAAAGTGATCCACTCTTGAAAAGGTTTCTCCGTTCTTTTTGCGTACTCATCACATCAGTTACAGTTCCCAGCATTAGAGTTTTTACCAATCGCCATCTGTGAAAAATCTCGAAGGAATTATTGTTTCAGTAACTTGGTCAAAAGCTGTGTTCGTTGTCCTCTAAAATTCAAAGACAACGCCAGGATGGAGCCCAATGATTGGGTCTTTCCAGGCTCTTTTCCCGAAATTTTGTTGGAATACGAACACAACTTTTGACCATGTTGAAAGAAAAAAATTCGCATCGAGATTTTTCACAGACCTTTTCTTAGCACAATTTTCCTTAGAATGACTTGCTCCTCTAACTGCTTTCTCAGACTGAATGACAAGTGGTTTCCGATTGACGATTACGATAATAATGCTTTTTTTAATAGTAGTGCTTTTATGGGAACTTTATTTTCCATAGTATAACCTCCTGTATTTTATAAGAAGACTGAAAATATGCGCAAACAATAATAATACAGCATTTTAAAAAGCATAGGGTTTTTTTCTGCTTTTTTGTACCGGAAACTAATCTAGGGATACAATGACTTACCCGATATTGCCTGATTCTGGATAGAAATCTTCAAGAAAATGACCCACTCTTGAAAAGGGTCTTCTTATCACATCAGTCACAGTTCCCAGCATTCGAGTTTTCACCAATCGCCATCTGTGAAAAATCTCGAAGGAATTATTGTTTCAGTAACTTGGTCAAAAGCTGTGTTCGTTGTCCTTTAAAATTCGAAGACAACGCCAGGATGAAGCCCAATGATTGGGTTCTTTCCAGGCTCTTTTCGCGAAATTTTGTTGGAATACGAACACAACTTTTGACCATGTTGAAAGAAAAAAATTCGCATCGAGATTTTTCACAGACCTTTTCTTAGCACAATTTTCCTTAGAATGACTTGCTCCTCTAATTGCTTTCTCAGACTGAATGACAAGTGATTTCCGATTGACGATTACGATAATAATTGACGGTCTGGCTGCTTCCAGAGTGTTACCACCTTTATTTTATAAGAACAAAGCAAGGGTCACATTTATTTTATTCAAAGAATTACCATTATATGAATTACCAGAGCTCTGATTAGCTTGTTGTCTCCCAGGTAGACAAAGTACTTGCAAAGCATAGACACTAAATTTCTGCCAAAAAATATACCCAAGCAACAATAATTCAGCATTTTCATAAGTTCAGCGTTTTTTTTTTCTGCATAGTTGATCCGGAAACTAATTTAGGGATATAATAACTTACCCGACATTGACAGATACTGGAGAGAAATCTTCAAGAAAATGATCCACTTTTGAAAAGGTTTCTGCGTTGTTTTTGTCACAGTCACAGTCACAGTTCCCAGCACTAGAGTTTTACCAATATCCATCTGTGAAAAATCTCGAGGGTATTATTGTGTAACTTGGTCAAAAGCTGTGTTCGTTGTCCTTTAAAATTCGAAGAAAATGCCACGATGAAAGCCCAATGATTGTGTTCTCTCCGGGCTCTTTCCCGAAGTTTTGTTGGACAACGACCACAACTTTGGAGCATGTTGAAAGACAAAATTCGCATCGAGATTTTTCACAGACCTTTTCTTAGCACATTTTTCTTTAGAACGACTTGCTTCTTTAATTGCTTTCTCAGACTGAATGAGAAGCGATTTCCGATTGACGATTACGATAATAATTGACGGTCTGGCTGCTTCCAGAGTGTTACCACCTTTATTTTAAAAGAACAAGAAAGGGTCACATTTCAATTATTTAAACTTCTACAAATTTTGTTTGTGTAATTTCACACATTCCCTTTTCAGCGTCAACTTCGGATGACGTGCAACTTTGATTCCCTTTTGACCGAGACCTTCTCTTCACACATTCCCTTTTCACCGTCAAATTCCGAGCATTTGTTCACGATGGTTCCCTCAAATTCCGAGAGCACCGTCAAATTCCGAGAACTGTTCCACGGTGGTTCCCTTTTGATCGAGACCTTCTCTTCACACATTCCCTTTTCACCGTCAAATTCCGAGTATTTGTTCACGGTGGTTCCCTTTTCACCGTCAAATTCCGAGCACTTAATCCCCTTACCCCTTACTCCCCTCTTGCAGAGACATTCACAGCTTGTTGTTTTTGGGAGCACTCGGAGCAAAAGTTCCGTGATAAATAAAAATATCGTAAGGAATATCGTATGGAGAGGGTTCGACTATCGTCTAAGATGGCGGGAATACCTATCGCATTGTTTCTGCTAAGCTAAGTTGACATCGAGGGGGGTTTTTGACTTGCAGGTATTAATTAAATTAAAGTAAATGAATCTTAGCATTGATTGCGGGAGTATTGTACTATTTCCTAGACAGAGTCCCATATCCTCCTGGAGTCCATGAATCCTGAATTCGTGTGCCTTAAGCTCTCATTAGTTTGTTGCCTCCAGGGTAGCCAAAGTACCCCAAGCTCTTCACCTGCTGCCGGAGATCGGGCTGCATGGCCAGGGCCTTGAAAATGGCTCGCTTGAGCTGCTTGTACTGGAAATGCGGCGCGAAGGGCATGTCCTCCAGAGACATCATCAGCAGGTTGCCAGCCTCGTTGCCCACGGCCAGAGAGCGCCCGCAGTGGGTGAACCTTTAACGCAATAGATACTCGTGACATTGCCGGTTTCCCTTGTTGATAATCGGGACAGAACTCACTTGAAAGTGGTGTAGAAAATGTTGCCTTCGATGGGAGTGGAGGAGACCGGCTTCATGGTGCTGTTCCTCAGGTCCCAGATGTCCACGGTGGTGCGACTGAGGGACACCAGGATGGTGGCGTGGGTGCGGCTCCAACGGGCGCAATGCACGGGCGAGAGGTGGTGCTGCAGGGTCACAATCGGGAGCAGGATGCCAGCTAACCAAATGCGAATGCACCTGGGGGAAATTCTGGTTATTTGAGGCTCTGTAAGTGCAGCGCAATCCTCACCAGTCACTGCCGCAGGTGAGGTACATCTTGGGGGACCAGGGCGAGAACTCCATGCAGGCGGCGGGGCCGTCGTGCACCTGCCTCAGTTCCAAGTGCTGCAGCGGATAGTTGGTGGAGCACTTGTAGAGGGTGCCCTCGTCTGTGAGCACGTAGTAGATGTCCAGCTGCTGGGGATCCAAGACCAGCTCCAGGCACTGCGGATGCCGGTTGGCCAGCAGCGAAGCCGCCGGCGGGGGCCTGTCAATGGGAATCCCCTCCAGCTCGCCCTCAGTGCGCTCCAAACGCTGGTGCTCGAAGCCCAGCAGGTGGGGGCTGTTGATCAGCCGGTACTTGGTCACCGCACCCGCCTGGGAGGTGGCCAGAAATGGCGTGGCATTCGTGGCCGTTCGCCCCACATCCCCCTCGAACGCCATCCACTTGATGGCAGTCACGGGCTCAAAGTGCGGCGACGACTTCCGCTGGGACACCGAGATAGGCGGCAAATCCTGCCCAGAAATGTCGCGCACCTCCACACTGCCGTTGTGCAGGCCGATGGCCAGCAGCTGGGGCTGCGTGGGCGAAAACTCCACGGTGACCACCGGCACCGAGTATGTGTAGCAGCGTTCCGGGTTGACCGGGTTCTTGATGTTCCACACGTACACCCACCCGCAGCGTGGAAGGGAGGTTCCCACCTTGGCGTGGCTGTAGAGTCCATAGGCCACTGCCATGATGTCCCCGTTGCTGGGGCAGAAGCTCACATCGCTCACTGCCTGATGGTGGCGCGGTTCGGGGGAAGGAGGACTCAGTTTCCAGAGCAGACCCAGTCTGTACTTGAACTTGACATCCTCGGCCAGCGGATCGGGCAGGGCCATGTTCCGGTAGCGTCTCTGCTGCGGCTCGAACACATTGCTGGCCAGGATGCGCATGGTGAGCATGAGGGCCAGCCGAAAGGCGGGCAGGCTGTTGATCCGCACAAACTGGTCCACCCCGCCCACGTGATAGGTGGTCACCTGGATATCCTGGGCCCCCTGAACCTGGACACTGGTCGTTGACTTTTCCAGGTCCGTGTACGTGTCGTACATCTCGAAGTTGGACACATACGAGCCCATCTGGGCGGTGGTCAGGCGTTCGGTGTTCACCAGGCGGGACTTCATGAGGGCCGTCATGGTTTGGGTGTCGGCATCGACGCAGCGACGGGTCTTGTCCGTTCCGGAGAGCAGTTCCTCGTACTTGCGGTTGTCCTCGATCACCTGGCGCCCCTCCTCGCTGTCCGCCAGGGCGGTCATGCTGCGCCGCTCGAAGAGCAGCTGAATGGGCGTCTTCCGGAGGAGCACCTTGATGAAGGGCGTGGCCGGGGGACGAGCGGAGGCCGCAGAGCGGGTTGACGGGGCGGGCTCCGTTGGCCCCTCCACCAAGGTGGTGGTGTCTAGTGTGGGAATCTGCAGCTTGCAGAGGTTGATCTGGAGAGAAACCCATCGAATTATAAAGTCACTGAATCTTTTTGTGAGGTCTTTAGTCACCCCCAAGGCAATGTCGTCCAGGGAAGCGCGCATCACGCACTTGGTCCTATACTCCGGCGTGCGCAGCTTCTGCAGCTGCTGCTGCTGCTGCCCGGCTCCCGAGGACTTCATCAACGGGTGGTTCCGGATCAGCTGGCTAAGCTGCTCGAAGTCCGCGGAGCGGTAGTCCTTCCTCAGTTCCCGGGCCATTTTTCTCAAGTAATTCCTGGTTGGGTTTGTGCGGCGCGTGCCGCAAGCGGAGTTGCCGCGGGTGATGACATGGCAACCACATAATCGCTGCCATAACTACCAGTTGCACTGGGTGGGGGTGTTGCAACTCCCGCAGATGGAGTAACATTAGCAGTCTGGCACCCAAGCTGCTCTCTTTGCATTTATAAATATTTATAACACACATTTTAAACACGCAACAAAGGCGCATAATAATCAGTGTCGGGTATCGGAGTTTTCAATTTTCATAAAAAATTAATTAAGAAGCGAGCATGCATTATGTGATACTGTCTATAGGATAGGCTCTAAAAAAGCTGATAGAAAGCCACGCATGGGCTTAAAGCTTGTAAGCTCGTAAGCTTGGCATTTCCAACCTTTCGCGGATAGTTCTGAGTGAAGGAAATCATTGGCAGTTGGTGCTATGACCTGTCACAAGAAAACCCCCCAACCGTAGAGAGGAAAACACCCAACCAACCAACCAACCAACCAACAACTGACAACAATAACAGCCCAGCTACCAAACAACAGACAAACAACCGGCAACAAATGAAATTCGTATTCCAATTAGACGCGTACCAAAAGCAATTTGCCGGTGCCATGGCGGCCAGGAGCGGACTTCGGACTTCGGTCTTCGGTCTGTGGAGGTTCCTCTGCCGGCTCCTCTGCCGAGTCATGGTAAAACCCTGTGGAAACCGCTCCTGAGGCGGCTGAAATTGGGCGGGGGAAAAAGGTCTTTAATTCCGCCACAATGCCCCAAAAGATGAGGCACCGAGCCATATGTACGAGTAACTATCTGAGGCCCATAGACCATACCAGTAGAAGTCGAAGTCAAAGTCGAAAAGAAGTTGTTTATGTTAATTTGGCTTTATGCTTCGCTACGCTGATTCGCTTAATGAACAGCCAAGTGATGATGAGGGAAGACCAGGCAGGGCCGGGCAGGGGGGTGGCCAGATAGCCAAGTGCAATATGTCAAACGGATGGCAAAGAAGAAGGCTCTGCCTCTGCCTCTGTCTCGCATGTCGGTCCGGTCAGCTGGGCCACAAGCGAAAAGCAGGAACCGTCAACGCATCAAAGCGTTAAGCAATAAATGTGCAGGCCACAAAAAATGCCTACACAAAAAACAATTCCCTGCTCGCTGGCCGGCCGATCGCGTGCATTATGAACTCTGCACGAGCCAACGATCTTTTGTTGCTGCTGCAGCGTCGACTGCGGCTCGTTGCTGCGGCTCCAAAATGTGTAACTGCAACAACAACGATTAAGGCAACAGCCGCGCAGACGCCGGAGAAATTCACTGAACCGCCACCAACGNGGCCGATCGCGTGCATTATGAACTCTGCACGAGCCAACGATCTTTTGTTGCTGCTGCAGCGTCGACTGCGGCTCCAAAATGTGTAACTGCAACAGCAACGATTAAGGCAACAGCCGCGCAGACGCCGGAGAAATTCACTGAACCGCCACCAACGCAACGCCAGCAGCGACGTTGGCGTCCTGCAGAGAATATAGTATGTTCCCAAGACATTGATCAACCAGCTCTAATTATTTGGAATATGATCTATAGAACCACAATCTATAGCACTCGGCTTAAATAAAATCATATAGTCTTGGCACCAGGTAAACCCATGACATTTGTGGTGTTTTATCTTGTATTCTTTGACCAAATGCATCATAGGAATATGTGTTTAGCTACAGAACCTCAATTTATAACACTCGGTTTACAATAATATTATTTTGTTGGAAGCAGGTAGACCTAATTAAACCGCAACCTTTTATGACTCAAAATAAAAGGAACTTGATTCATATTTTCCCCAATTTTAACTAATAAAATCTTATAGTCCCTGCACCTTGTAAGTCCATGACATTTGTGGTGTTTCACCTTGCATTCTTTGACCAAGTGCATCCAAAGATAATCATATTTTAGAGCCTCATAATTTGGACTCGGCTAGATAGGGTTTAGGCCTTGGCCAAAACCACATAAAGCCTAATCGCAGAGTCCGCGTCCCAAATGCTCATTTTTTACGAACATCTAATTGTGTCCACACCCTGAAAACCCATAAAATCCCGAGCCAGCGGAGCCCCCCAGCCAGTTGGTTATCTCGATCTGGGAGACGCTTTTTCATACTATAACATATGTCGCTCACTCATATCGGTTTTGGGTTTTTAACATGTTTTTTACACCTGTTTTATGTCCCCACTGGCCCCAATGTGCGCCGACGTCGCAGCCGACTTCGACGGCGACGCCACCGTTCGTTCGGTGTAACATATTTTCTTTTTCGTTTTTTATTGTGGCACGGAGCACGGAGCGCCGAAGAGGCGAAGACGCTTAAGCCGAGCTCGGAGATTTGATTTTTTCCGTAACGAAAGAAGCGCGACTTTTTATTCGTTAATTAACCGCCGAGCGGGCCAGAAGTTCGGATCGGTTCGGGGCTCAGGGCGTGAAAAGCGCTTAACGGAAGTGCAGAAAAGTTGGTGGCTAATTGAGCACACACACACACACCTTCGGCCGGATGACACCTGACACTCTGACAAAAACAAATCGAAAGCGATGCAGGCGAAACAGCTGAGCTAACCGCTCTACTATATTCAGCAAATTACAGACAGAGAAAAGCAGTGACAGCCAAAATAACCAAATTAATATGTAACAACTTTGATTGCAATTCATTCACAAAGTGATTCAGTTATGTGATGAACTCCAGATGACTCAACACCTCATTTAAGTCGAACCTTTTCTCGGCGTGTACTGGCCATAACTTTCTTGAAACGCCGGCCAAGTGCGAGGTAGGCAGTGAGCCAGAGTGAGTGTGTGGAAAAGAGGGCCAAAAGCGAGGGCCGTCTTAATTTGTCGCTGCAGTTGCCTCCGAGCCGCGCTCCGTTTGTGTTCGCTTCATACGAGTATCTGGGAGTTTCCTCGGCTCCGCACATTTTTTTGGCGCGTGTGTGCGAAAGTGCCTGAGAACCGACAGCTGAGTGATTCGAAATTTATGCTAATCGCCGGGCAAAAATAATTAATGTGCCGTGTGTCAAATGTTAACAGCATTTCGCAATAAGCCAGTGAGAAAGAAGCTAGACAGCAACACCCGCACAGCCCCCAAAACGTGATCACATAACGAAACCAATCAGCGGATTCAGATCTTATCGGCTCCCCCTCCGAAGAAACCGAAAAAGATGCTGTTTTGGAAGCGTCTCCAGCGATCGAGTGACGCCACACACCCACCGGCAGCAGGTAAGGCCACGGCCACGCCCCCAGCGCCCACAAATATTCAAGATTGGGCAAGAAGAAATATTATTTGGCCGGGCAGGTGAATTCCATTTAATTTCATCTGATTCCGGACCGGCAGGGCCCCACACTACGTCTCGTCTTCTCGTTTGCATAATTTGCATCTTAAAAATTATATGTATTTCTGTTTCGATTTCGATTTCGGTTTCGGATTCGGATTTGTTGCTGCTTCCGACTGGTTTATTGATTTTATTTTGGATGTCCCGGCCCGAGATCGAGCCCTTAAACTCCGCCACACCGGGGGAAAATCTTGGCAATTGCTGCTTTTGTTTGGTGTCAATAGAACCTCTTGTGGCACCGGGTTTCTTGGAGTGTGCCTCGTCTCGAGTGTCATAAATAACCCCAACTGGGTTTTATCACCTACGAAAACCCCTCCGGGCCGCGAGTGGACAAATACAAATGAGAGCGAGCCATGAA
Source organism: Drosophila ironensis (assembly GCA_021223825.1). NCBI lineage: Eukaryota > Metazoa > Arthropoda > Insecta > Diptera > Drosophilidae > Drosophila > Drosophila ironensis. The sequence continues at coordinate 840,488 of JAJJHQ010009521.1, read as the reverse complement.
TAATGGCTCATATGCCATTATCAAAATTCTCACAGGGGTGTTCTCCTTTGTGAATGATGTTGGGCCAGAGATTTATGAATGAATTTAATGTGTTTAGCATAATTATGCAGATCATCGCAGCAGGGCGACCAGCGATAATATCTCACTAAGGCGGGGATCCCAAGCAGAAGAATAAAACAAGGTGACTTGTGAAAAGTCGAGTTGGCAGCTAATCAAACAAGATTAGCTGGACCGAGCTGGGAATACGATTTGAATTCCTATAAAGGCCCACCCATCAGATCTTCCCCCAATGACAGGTGTCACAACAGATTTGTCCCGTTGGCCAACCGCCAGAATTTCCTTTGCATCCAAAGGAACTCTGCGGTGGCTTGGGGCGTCTTTTCACCACATTGCTGCGGTTGCGCCTGCGCAGTGGTTATCCCATTTCATCTCTGCCCCATAACTTTCCCCCTAAGTGCCAGTTCTGGATTTTGTTTTCGTCTTTGTGGGCGAACATGACTTTGACTTGTGGTAATTCGATGTTAATGACACTCATCAGCAGCGACACAAGCATCGATCCGAGATACAAAACAAGTAGAAACGATTATAGTCGACCGTCTCGACTATAAATACCCTGCTTTCAGTTGCCATCAGATGTTTAGAACATGGATAAATATTGCGGATTTTAATAAGCTATATTAGCTCTGCCAATATAATATTTAATGCTTCGAATTTATTGCTTCTAGAGTTGAAGTTGTGGACGCCACAGAATTTCGAAGTTTGGGGAAGTTTGTTCTCTAGAAGGGCATAGCTAGATCCACTCGGCTGTTGATATTGATCAAGAATATATATACTTCATGGGATCGGAAAAGTTGTATTCTCCCTGTTACACACATTTGTTCGAATTCAATATACCCTTGTTGTTTCTAAAAACCAGGTATGATAAGGCGCAAGGCCAGTGAGTCTGATTCTTGGGCACGCTTAACACGATTCTGGCCGAGACATTTTTATGTGCGTTCCGTTCCCGAAAGTCGTGTCTTATAATCGGCTTACACATACTATAGTTCGAGCCATCCTCCCGTTTGCCCTTTTAGAGTTGACACTTTTGGCCATGCGTTCGTGTTCCTAGTTCGTGCCTAAGGTCTTCTGTTTATTTTCTTCCAACTGCCCATCAAGTTGCCGGGTTTATCGTTGTTTTGTGCCCCAGTCAGGGGTCGTATCAAAAAATGAGTTCAGCGTTTTGTTGTGACACTTTAATGGGCTGCCCCCTGGCCCACTCCACCTGCGAGATGGTTATCAATATTACAAAATAGTCTTCGGCCACAGGCCGAAGCGTGCTGGATGGGATTGGAATGGTAAGCAGGCGGTCGGTTCTGAAACCTTAGCCGATGCACAAGTTAGAACGTATTAAATTCCCATAAATTTGATTTCCTAAATTTGTCCACTCGCACCTTTTCGTGGGTTTCCGGGAACGAGCATTGTATACGAGTCTTTCCATCCCCAAAAAGTATCACAATCATTTAGTGCGTTTGCCCTACATCAACATTTCTTCGGCTCAACTGCACGATACGTTTTTGGGGCACAGGGCACCATAAATTCCACTTGTAGATCTTTCACGTTCTGCTCACTCTCTCCCTGTATCTCAGAGGTTATATCCACATTCCGTTCCCTGTCTGGACGGGGCCGCGAAAATCGTCTGCAAATTGCTCATAAATTATATGAAAAACCGTCGCAATGCCAAAAGCTGCACCTACACCATCATTATCAGCTTGTAAATAAAAAGACTTTATCAATCGTTAAGCCGCGGGCGGACGGTCCCGAGATCCGGAACATATAGCGTGGTGTGTTCTTTGACCGAAGCTCGGATTTGGGCCCCGAAAGCGACTCTCTCACCTAATAACATAAAAGTTGTCGGATGAAGATGGAGCTGGAGGTGGACTGAAGGTGGAGCCCCAGACGGCAAAGAGCAGGCAGCTGCGGTCAAGTACAAATATTTTTATTTATGATTTTACAGATCAGCATATTGCTCAATAATTTCACCGCAACGGCAACAAAATAACTTTCAAATTACCGCCCCGCCAACATCCACGCTTAAGTGCGCCAATTTTGAAATTATTATTGAAGCTGCAAGCGGCAAGCTGGGAGATGTTGGGATGCCGGGATGCTGGGATGCCGGGACGTTGGGATCCGCTGCGTATGCAGATAATCGTGACCTGGGCCCTCGAAGTGGGAGCCCATAATTCAATCCGGTTCGAAATACCTAAACCAAAAATTACTGTGCGAAAATCCAGCCTGGTTGCCGGCTGATCTGCTTTACAGGCGGCTCCCTGGCCAAGCTTTGGATTATCCCCAGAATCCAGTAGATAAAAGCGAGCAGACTTTTATTTAATTACTCTATTTGGGTTAGTTTTTGGGGCTTAAGCAGTTAGAGGATCAGCGACCGACGGTCGGTCTCGTGGGTATTTGGGGCAGCTTAATATTTTCCCATAAATTATTCGGGGCTAAGAGAAAATTACTTTAAAATTTATGGCCCAAGAAGAGCTTCGGTCTCGGCATCTTACACGCTGATTTGGCCCTTTTATTTCTGGTTGGTTTCTTTTGCAATCGCCGGGTCTCTGGGTCTCTGAGAACAGGTATGCATAGGTGGCTGCTTGGTGCTTGGTGGTTGGTTACCTGCCCTCACCCGAACCGAACTTAACTGAACTGAACTGGACTGCAATGATATCCGCGTTCCGAGGGGGCGGGCCGTTGGCGATCCGCAGGAAAGTTCGCACGATTGATGATCGACTGGCGGAGAGACCCGGGAGTTCCATTCCATTCCAGATTCCCTGCGACTCCGATGACGCCGTCCTGTCACCGCACTGACATCGCCGTTTATGTAATTACCCCCAAGCCGGGCTCCGATCACAGATCTCCCAGCCGATCGCGATTGCCCACACAGCTTAAGTCGTATTTAGCTCTGGCTCTGGCCCAGGCTTGGCTTCAAGCTTGGCTTTAGCTTCGCCGCCGCCCAGCTTGTAATTATTTTCTACTTAATCTTCATCACATGTGAAACATGTCGAAAAGTTAAGCGCTCGGCATGAGGCGTTGCCTCCACTCCTCGCCTTGCATTTCATCGGATTTCACTTGCACTCGAACCCGAACCGCGCTGAGTGGGACTCTTCCCCAGCCGTTTCCAATTGCTAATGGCTCGAGGAAATTGCCAGAACTGTGAATGACTCTTTTGAGGAATTTATTAAGCGAACACATCCCGAAATTTCATGCCCCCCACCGGGGAGCGGGAGTGGGATCGTAATTGTAGGGGAAAACAATAGAACGGGAAATGGAATCTTTAACAAATTAACAAAAGGGCGCGGAAATGAGTTTCTCACTTGGGGATTGGGTCAACATATGCTATAATTTTATTTACTATTATCGGGTAAAAGAAATTTCTCAAATTGTACCTCACAGACAAGCCAAAGTTTTTAAACCATATTTATACTTATAACCATATTTTATGATCCATAATGAGCTATAAATTACCGCGATTAGTGATATAACGTTGCCACTGCACGTACTCCACAAATGTTACTTTTGGCCCTGTCGAGTGACAAAAGCGAGGCCTGTAAACATCCATTGTTGGGAACAAAGGCATTCAAGAAATCACGTAATCGGAACAATCCGATCGGAGCATAATCCGTATCTGTGTGCCCGGCCAGCACCCCGCTGGGCAAAGTGAAAATGAAATGCGCAGAGTGCGTGCGTGCCGCGGATATTTCCCCCTTCTCGTGGGTTTCTTGCTGCCGCGTTGCAAGTGCATCTCAGGTGCGTTGCGAGGGTCCCACATGCAGAACACTTGGGTCAACCTCTGACCGAATTTCGCGGCGATAATTATCATCGGCTGGCGTGCAAATATGCGGAAAGAATGGATGGGCATTCGCATCGTTCAGTTCGCTTTCGTATCTCTCTTTGGCTTTAAATGGAACTAATTAAATTTCGGGTTCCGAAAGCGTTCAGCGTCGTGTGTGTGAGCCCCATAATTGGGGCTTGTAAAGCCGCCCGCCCGGCAACGCCCCCACAACATTCGTGCCCCAACCGATTCCGTTCTAATATAAAGGCAGTGTTGCTCCTCCTCCTCCACACACACGCGCTCTGCACTGATTTAGTGTCATATAAAGTTGTAAGTGAAGATTATGTTACCAGAATTAATTGCAGGCAAGGTGAAGGTAACTTGCCAGTTGCCAACGGGGCCCAGGGGAGGCTTGTAGGCAAGAGAGACTGCGTCCCTTTGAAAAGACTCCGTCTGGTTGGGTTTCTGGTTCTGGTGCGTCCCTCAGCACGTGCTGAACTTGCCACTCCCCACCCCGGAGTGTCTTGTGTCTGCGAGTTTTCTGTCAGTGCTGAACAAACAAGCGGCTGATATAGCTTTAGGGGTATAGATCACAAAAGATCGAAGAAGCAAACTAAATACTGAATACCCTGGAAATACATAGAGAATACATTGTGAATCCCCGAAGAAATCAACTGGAAACCGCCAAACGGGCATCCCTTGCGCGTGGTAATTTTTATAATTTAATTGGAAAAAGTGACAGGTTTACTGGGCGAGGCGAGTTGTGAAGCCTTAAAAAAGCAGGCAATTGACGCGATATTGATTTTGTGCCCGCACCCAGGCTCGAGCTTCCTCCAAGGATACTTGCATGAGATAGCGGGCGTATGTACTTCATTTAAGTGCCGTTTGCCACCGGGTCGGATACTCAATCTCTCCGGGGGAATGGGCCGTAAATTGACTTCCAGCCGGGGGAGGGGTTGAAGGAGTCACAACAGGATTCGCTTGTTTCCTTCGGTGCAGGTGTTTTTCCGGCTGAGATTTAATGTCATGGCGAGGGTTGACATCCTGTGCGACACACACACCCCATGTCAAGGCACAAATGGCGAACAAATTATGGAATTTAACAAATTGTGATTTACATTAAAGGAAGCAGGAAGCCATGCAGGAAGCCCAGCATGGGGCTTAAAGCTACATTCGGCATTCAGCCAGGCGTAACCTATAATATCCTTAGCGTGGCCTCGTCCTTTGTTGCCTGCAGCTGCTCAGCAATTCTGCATCACTGGCCGTTTTCTGCTTGCTCGGTGTCCATTCTTGGCCCGCTTGGGATGCCGTTTGATGCACATTAGATAAATATTCCATATTTCAATGCTGCCACAATGCCCGAGCCCCAATGCCCGTGCACGGCGAGAAGTCTGTGGAGCTTCTCAACAAAGCTCACTGCGGAAACTTTGTAAACTTTCTGCCAGTGTTGGTTGATATGAGAACATGTTTGCATACTTGAAATAGTATGCCTTTTGCATACTCATATGTATTTGCCATCAGCAACTAAACCCAATCAGACAAATATTTGAGTTCCGTTTCACTGTGCAGCTCTGGGCCAATGTCCTTTCCTTCTATTCCTGCCACACAGTTGATTTTATGAATATTTAACGGACTGCAGCAGCCGCAACTCCAACAGCCAAATCAACAAATACTAAAAAAAGGGGCATAAAAAACTAGGGGAGCGAACAAAAAGAACAAGAGCCACCCGCCCGCGACTTGAATATGGAATTAAATGCAATTTTCAACCCACTGGCCGTACTGAGTGGGCGGGTCGTGTGGAAATGTTGCCGTTTAATGGGTCGCCGAGTGGAAAAAGTGAAAAATAAGCGGAACTCCGGCTGACGGGGGTTTTCACTCAGCTTTTCTCACTTGCACTCACACCCCGGCGCATTTATCTTCCACCTGGGAAGTGAGTTTAGCTGAAATGTAGCCCAGCTCCTGGCTGCCGCACCAGAGACCTTGACAAGTGCCGCTCACTCGCGTCGTGCCACTAATTTTGCACCCACCATCGTAATTATGTAGGAAAGCAATTACGGGGAGTGTGGTCGAGAGGCGGGAAGTTTTCCAGAGCCTCAAATGGGTGCAAACATATTTGAGGGATTTTATTTATTTACTTATTAATAGTTAAATTATACGAAATTACTAAAGCTAAGATTATTTAAAGTTACGATGGCATCAAGCTTAATTTAATTATTATTACAAATTTAATTATAAATAAATTAACAAATAGATTAATGAAAATATGAAGGTATGTCTTGACAGCGGGTTGCAAGGGAATTATGAGATGTAGAGAAATGATCACATTTTTTCTAAGATTTGTAAGAGGTTTAAGAATTTTAACATAGCGGAGATATTTACTTTCGTAGGGTTAAAAACTAAGAGTTATTTTGAGGGATTAAATGGGAATACCCCAAAGTGCTGCACCTAAAATAGGTATTAGGAATCTTTGATGATATATTGTAACTAAATTTCAAGAACTCCAAAGAACAGCCATCCCTGGAAATAGCTTTCCGGAAATGTTGGACCAGGAATTCGCGCTCGCTGCGGATTTGGAATTCCTGCCTCGTGATGGGGCAAACAATTACCATATGCACCTTAGTATATACACCCCGGTAGATGCCGGGTTCCCAGTTACATCCACTCCCTCCTCTCTCCCATTTCGGAGCCAGTTATGTAATCCTTTCGGAGCCGTCAGCAAAGTTGTTGCAGAAATTGTTTAGATTTTTTCCCCTGCATGCATTCCCTGTGAATTTTCTTTTCAGTTTCTTCATGACTGTGTTCCCATTTCAGTTGCTTCCTTTTCACTTTTTATGTTGTTTGGATTTGTTGGCCAGTGTCTTGGTTTTATTTTTGATAATTTTGTTGTGTTGCGCTGCATTCCTGAGTGAGCGGGTGGGGAAATACAAAGCGGATTTTGTGGAATATTTGATGAAAGGCAAATGTGTTTCGTACACGGCAAAAATAAATTTCAATCAGCGAGGAATTCCAACAGGTAAAATGTTTGTAAGAGTCGCCTTTGGTCTTGCGTAATCTCCGATAAATCCGCCCTAATTGCGGTCTCTTCGGAGGAATATTGAATGGGACAGATGAAGTGAGAGGGATTCATTCAAGTGGCTTCTAATCACCGCTGGAGCTGTTTCTGTTTTTTGGGGCGACCCCTTGGGCGACCCCTCGGAAGTAACCTTAGCAATAGGAGCGGAAAATAAAACGAGGAGTGTAGGAGTGTAGGCCAGGGAACTCAAAACAAAGGCACACACACAGGCTGAGCGGAGAGCACACACAAAAAAAAGGGAAACAAGCGCGTGCCTCACTGGGGATCTCGCTTTTCCCCCTTTTCCAGTGTGTGGGGACGGGGACTTAGTCATAACAGGAACAACAAGCCGGCAAGATGATGAGAAACTTGAGCGTCAAGCAGGCAGAAGCTTTAAGCCGCTAAATTGTATCGGATTACAGCAAATTCCGAGCCACGAAGCTGAAATTCCTTGCCCACAGGCGGGCAATCCGCCCCAGCAGGCTTCTGCTCCCCCTTTTCTTTCGGCATGGCAGCCCCCAAAGGGGGGTCAATTATTCATTTCCGCAAAAATAGCCCAAAACCGTGAACTGCCTCTATTGAGTTTTTGCATCATTGCAATGATATTTCTTGGGCGCACCCCCATCGGCTTGCCAGTTATTGCAACTCCCAGCGCCCATGGGCCCTTATTTCGCATTGCAGTTGGTATGTTAATGAAGGTGCTTCAGACGGAGGAGGATTACGAAATGCGGGGGAACCCCCGAGCGGCTGTGGGTGTTTCGTCCTCGACAACTAAAAATGGCTGCGGGCAAGCTGCATAGAAACGGATCAGGGATCAGGCATCGGGCATCGGGAAGGGAAAAGTGAAAGAGCAGAGTGGAAAAGCGGGGGCAGGATGACACACAAGTGCAAACCCGCTGAACCCGTGAACTCAGAGTATTTTCCACTTCGGAATTATGAAAACCGGCACAACAAGCGAGTCTTAACACAGTTTCCCCCCCTAAAACACGAACGTTTAAGCAAAGACAATCGATGGCTGCGGATCTGGGAGCAAAAAAAGGAAAACGCCAAATTGCACACAATTTGCCTAATTCGCATTGTGAAGCCCCGAAAAAACAAAACCCGCGAAAACCGGCGATGCCCCGCACTTGGCTCTAAGAACAGGATGAGCCGCATTCCCTTTCCCGTTTTTCAGGGGCGGCCAGCAAAAATTGCTGCGGTTTTTGGGCTTCGGCTTAGGCAACTGCAATTATTGTTTGCGGCTTTTCAATTGCCTCGCCCGGTTCGGGTCCCAGATAGATCCCTTCCGTCCCCCCATTTGTATCCAAATCCACGGCCCTCGCCGTTCAATCCACGTTTTGGGTTCGCGTTTTGCTTGCCGCACAGTCAGTCATCATAAGGTGAGAATATAATGGCGCACTCGTGAGATGCGTGACTGCAATTGCCCCTACGCCCGAAACTGTTTGGGTTGCAGTGGAAAAAATGGATAGTTGTGGGCTCAAAAAAGATACCCATCTTCAGAAGGTTATCTCAGGGTTTTCTCGGGACTTACCCTATAAACTGATGCCACTTTGAGATAGAAAACTATCAAACTTTTTGGGCCTAAACTTGAGTTGCAGTGGAATGAATGGATAGTTGTGATACTCATCTTTAGTTGCTTATCTTAAGATTTTCCCGGGGTTTTAGATATAAATTGAAGCAACTTTGTGACAGGAAAACAATCATTTGTTCATCTGTTTTATGGAAATGGTCTACCACTGTGCTGCTGAGATCTTCGCTTGGCGGGCTCAGCTGATGGTAAGCAGTCCAAACAAACAAATAATAATGCACGATTTGTGCGGATCTGGTTTGGCCCCGGCTGCAGCTCTTTTGGCTCTTTTTGATTGAGCAGCGCGCGGTGCCTTTAACTAATTGAGGTCTATGGGGAAAGGCGGGACGGGAACCTGCTTCCCTCCGACTCTGCCACTTCCCGTCGTGGACCTGGTTTCGGGAGTTTCAGTCAAAAGCCATTTAATTAAAAATGAAAAGTTCTCGTTAAGAAAAGGTTCCGCAGAGCATTTTGCGGAAAATTAAAAGTTTTCCCTTTTATTTCGGCTGTGCTGCTGGCCCATCCTGCGTGGGGAAAACGTCACATGTGCCCGCCCGGCTTTTTAAGCTCCACAGTTGTCGGCTGTGAGGTTTTGTCAAGTCCTGAATGGGAGCGGGAGAGCTTTTATCCTTCACCCCGTTGTGTGTTGTGTGTTGTCAGAATGACGAAATAATTGCAATTCACTTTTAACGAACGAAACTTGTCCCTCGAGTATAAACTATATTTTATTGTTACAACATATTAGCTGGCCAAAAGCCGCAATGCTGTCGATTTTTATTACTTTGAAACTATTATATCAATGCACTCTGCTGCCAGTAATTCGTTTTCCATCATAATAATATTCCCTTGGTTGAAGTTCGACGTGAACTTTGTGAAAGTTTCCCCCGTTTTTCGGGTTTTAGCATGTCAACTTTGGCTTACGGTCCTGCAAAAAAGCGTCAACATCAAAGTCATAAAATCAAAATAAAAACTTTTGTTCCATCCGCAGCAAGGGGAAAAATCTGAAATATTAAAGTCGAGTCTATTAAACTTTTTTCTTATTCTCTCAGAGGCGCACATCCTCTCCTATATCCTATATACTCGTACAACGTGTACCATATAAATGTGTAAGCTTGGGTAAACTTTGGCCATGTATAAAACATATGATTTTTGCTTGATGGTCCCGCGGGCCAATTTATGTGTAGAACAAATGGCTGGCAAACAAAGCGGGCAGCGGGGCGGAATCCTGGCAGAGGAGCCAGTGCTCCTGAAGCTGGCAGGATACTGCTCTACAGAGCAAGAAAATAATTGCATGTTAGCAAGTCCCAAAAGTATTCCTGTTTGACAGGGTGTTTTAGGTTTGATTGCTTTCAAATGAATACCTTAAGGCTGCTAAAGATCCTCTTTATGGGGATAACTTACTATACGTATATGTAATACCCTTTTTGTTCCCCGTGTAATGCTCTAATAAAATAAACCTGAAGCCAGCAACTTGCCTGCGGGCTGTAAATTTGAGCGCCTCTGCGCCTCGCACAGACATAAATTGTGTGTTAAATACATTTTATGCGTTTGCCAAGGACCCGCCGCCTGCCTGGGAGCCTTGCAAAGTCAGTGAGGCGGCAAACGTAATCAAGGTCGCTGCTACCCGCCCACCCACGCACCCACGCACCCATGCACGCCTCCTGTTGACGTCTCCTCGGGCAACATTCCACCCGCTTATGATGTATGGCCGGGAGAGTCACTGCCAGTGCTTGCCGTTGCCGTTGCCGTTGCCGTACAACACGGCGTATGCGTATTATTAACGCACGTAAGTCTGCCCTCCGCCGCCCATCAGCTCTGCGCGTTCTGCAGCCCTTCTGTAATCCTTTGGTTGCTCCTTTTGTTGTTGCCTGGGCACCAGCTGAGCATACACATGTTTGTGTCACATTTGGACCACGCTTTCTTGGAGCAAACGCTTCAAATGCTCCGCCCGTGGGTTTGTCTGCTCCTTTGGGCTCCCTCGGCTTGGCTTGGCTTGGCATTTCCTTTGTATATTATAAAGAAATTTGTTCAGACTTGTTGTTGCTATTGCTTCTGCTTCTGCTATTGTTGTTGTTGTTGTTGCCGTTGTTCTCTGTTTACAGCAGCAATGTTTGCTTGGCTTACACTGAGAATTCCCCTTCACGGAGGATCCTTTGCTTCCACTATGAAGGGTTAGATGATTGATATGCCCGCTGACATGCAGAAAACTCAAACGAATAATGCTGCGAATTCCCTTGTAAATTGTATCCAAAGTGCTGTGTGAATAAATCTCAGTAAGCCCCCCCCCGGTAATCCCTAATTTTTGCCGTGCAGTGGGCGTGGCAGTGGGGCTTCCGTAGCATACTTTCGGGGCATTCCTTGGGTGCTCCTTGGGCCGGCGGACTGAGGCCGGAAATGCTTTTAGTCACTCCTTGGGCTTAAAACTTGTTTGCATTTGTCCTGGTGCTGGGCCACGCCTGCTTGCCGTCCCTGCTTCCCTTAAATTCCATTTTAATTTGTTGTGTTTCGTTTCATTTTTCATGTTATTCGCCATGTTATTCGCCTTTGCCAGTTTTTATTTTAAACATTTCTTTTTGTGTGCCCCGGCTGGTGAGCTGGTGAGCCGCTGGAGAGCGCTTAATTACCAGCATTTCTATGGAGTCCTTTCCGCCAGCAACTCCTTTTTGGAGCGGAGCCCAGGAGCCCTGTTGATGGAATCATTTTCGTTAATTTCCCCCTCTTGCCAGGACCCGTGGAAGCGCCACTGTGGCAGTTTCCTGATTTTATTTCACTTTACTTGATTTCGTTTCATTTAATTTGATGATGAGGAAATGGAAACCAATTGCATCGGGCTCCGTTTTGTGGCCGGCTATTCAATTTATAAACTGTCGATTTCCTTTTTATACCCTTTTTATTTTGCTGCGGCACTTTAATGGCACGGGGCATGATTAAAACGAGACATTTATGAAATGTGGCAGTTGTAAACGAAATAAACACAACGGGGCTATTGAATTTGAAAGCCCTAGCTTAGTTGCCTCAAATTAATTGGTTTTTTCCTTCCATTTATTTGAATATTTTTGTGAATGCCTAATATTTACCCAATTACTGAATTCCAAACCATTTTGTTAATTATTTCACGGAATTATTGCAGCTTGTTACATGCAAGGATGCGTGGAAATTGTGGGGAAATGCGTTTGAAACAAACTGCAAATGAATACAATAAAATAGTTTTTAGTCGGTTTAACACAAGCCACCGCATGTTGCATGTTGTCCTGCGGTCGGGGGCACTTTAATGCTCAACCCTTCGGTGTGTAAATTGCTTTAAATGCTGTAGAATTCTTTGCGGAATTTGTTTTAATTGAATTAAAATAAAATATGCGTGTGTTTTATTAAAAATGCATTTGCCGGGCAGCTTTTGTGCATGTCTGCACTTTGTTTGTTGTTTGTTAGTTCCGCAAATTATTTATATTCCTCGCTCGGCGAACTTTTAACCTGCAACCTCGATTCGCCTGTGTTTTGCAGCGTCCGAGTTCCGGTTCGGGTTAGGGTTCGGGTTAGGGTCCGGCATTTGCATAATCCGCTTATCCCTAATCAGCTGAGTAAATTATACAGAAGCAGTTGCCCGATATGTGCGGATTTTCATTACAGCAGAGTGAGTCCTTCGAGTGGAGCACTTTGATGTCGTCATGAATACTCTTTGCCATTCACGGCAATCAATTGAATGCCCTCAAAGCTCTCCAAAACAATCCGCAACTACTTAAGCCCGCTTTGTGAGCCAACCCCGCCGCGAAGCCACCGCCGCCGCGCCCCTTCCAGCCCCCAAATAACAAAGACAACCTCGAAATAATCGCTCTCTAAGCAGACGGCGGGGGGAAACTCTTTGGCATTAGAGATAGATGCCTTTGTGTCACTGCAATTGACAAAATAATCACTGCTACATGGCTGGTTGCAGCTACAAAGTCGCTTGCTAGCCACAGCGACAATGCCAACAACATTAACAATGAGCCGAACCGAACTGAACCGATCCGATCCGAACAACAACAACACCAAAAGCGCCACAATGGCAACACACATATTTTCCCGCCTAAATCGACAAAAAACAGCAACTAATGCCACAAAGGATTACACCGGGCCAGGTCGAAAAGATCTGCGCACTCTTGGAAGTTTTTCAATTNGACACTTTAAGCTCTTGAGTGGGTTTGGAAGAAGTTTTAATATATTTATAGATTAAAACTATTTGCTATAAATATAGTTTCATATTGCTCAGCTTGATTGGGACCTTATAGAGCGGGGTGTTCTATAAATTCCAAAAGATTAAGCAAGTTACAATGAGTCTATAAAATATCTTAAGTACTGTTGCTGATAAAATATACCTTCAGATCTCCAAGAAACTCTGCATAGAGCTAGAGTATCTATCGCAACAACAAAAGCACATTACATGCGCTTGGCAACATTTTCTCATGCGCACCTTTGTGGCATGCAGCACACGAATTCCACGCTGGCAACATTTGTTGAATGTTGCTATGGGATGCTGTTCGTTGATGCTACTACGCTTTGCTGCTGGCAACATGTGTACACGAATCACAGACTTCGGCTCCAGTTCCAGCTGTCTCGTGCCCATTGCTCGTAGACTTTAAGGGTATATTCTTTTATGGGAATTTACACAACAGGGTTAAAGGTTTTTAATATGTTTTGGATCAGGCAAGTCTCTTATTCAAGATCCTCTCAGAGTTCCACCTCTAACTTGATTTATTACCCTATAGTTTATAAGTTTAAGAGCAAAACTCTTTAGAGTTTTATTATCTGTCTGTATCCCTAAATTTATACTAATGGGAATATAATAAAGATAATTTTGGTGGGATATCTTTTTCCAGTTTATTATTGTCGGGATAAGTTGATCAGAGTATTATTATACCAAATGGATAACCTTTTTAGAGTTTTAATATCTGTCTGCATCCCAAAATGTATAAAGATGGGAATATATTATAAATACCTTTGACGGGATAAACTTTTCCAAGTCTTCTTTTGGCGGGATAAATTTCGCCTACTCTACGATAATCATGTATAATTTGTTTTACGACTTCTACCCATTTGCTATTTTCTTTTGTACTACAAAGGTAAAATTTAAATGAAAAACTTAAGAGGTTTCGATCACCTTTGAGAAACATTTAGGGGTATTCCCCTTTTCATGTTTGCGGGGTACTTGCGGTCGAGACTCGTCGCAAGGCACTCGTGCTTGTTTTTGTTTGGGGCCTCGTGGCAGCCACTTCGGCAAGTGGCTCGCAGACACATTTTCCGTGCGATTTTTCAACAGTTTGCGAAAAGTTTTTGCGCGGCTCGCAGTCAGTCTGCGTTTGTTGGCTGTTGCTCTCGGTTCGAGTGTTGCCGGCCGGGCCAAGAAGCGCCGCTCAGCTGGGCTCGAAACTCCAGAACACGAACTCCGGCGATCCCGCGGAGCGTCCGTTGAACCGCGCTGGGAAGCTCTAAAAAGCAAAATAATAGGCCAGGGAGCTGCAAACAAACAAATATTATAAAACAATAAGTTGCCAGCCCGACAAATGAAAATAAAAACACTCAAAGCAGGCCAAACAACAGCGAAGCGCGCAACAAATAAACACCCACAGAACGTAGCGTAACGTGGCGTAGTTTTTGCCCATAAGCCGCTGCGTGTGTTGGCGCGGAAGTCGTTCCGGCGCCATTGTGGAAACCCCTAAAAAAAAGGGGAAAAACAAAAACAAAGCCATCGCCATCGCCATCGCCATGGAAGCGGAAGTGTGTTATTAGTGGCGTCTCGAATTTAATTCACTCGCAATGCACTCGAAATTTTGATGAAGTAACAAAAGTTTGCACCGCGCACATAACTTGGCACAAATCGTATTAATTAAAATTTATGCCAAAGTTTCCATTGCCCGTGCCCGTGCTCGTGCCAGTGCCCGTGGCCCAGTGTGTGTGTGTTATTGTGTGTCTGGTGGATGTGCGGCAAAGTTTTAATTGAAGAAAACTTATAGCCGCGTAAATGTTGGTCTCGCTATGCTAATTGAAATATAACGGCGACTGTTTTACCAGCGAGAAACAAAAAGGGAACTCAGATTACAAAGGGAATGATAATAATTGGAGGAAAAGCAGCAGCCGCCGCCGCCGCCGCCGCTCAGAGGACTTGACAACCCAAAGAACGTTGCGAAAGGTTAGTTAATTAAATTGTGATGGCAGGGTGTTTAAGAAATTATGAGCAAATGTGGTGACTAAAAGTGGAATTGTGTCATTATATAATGGTCTTGGGAAATCTCCTCATAATTGCTTTATAATTTGACACTTGCCCCGTCTGATAATAGCCCCCAAATCCACTTAATCGAAAGTTATTCATTAGTCCAGAGACACCATAAAAATCCTTTGATCACCCCTTGGCAAACTTTTGGCCAAAGGAAAACTTTTTTAATATCCGTGCGCTGTGGTAAAGGAAACTTTCCCGCTTTGCGGCCGCATTTCAAATTCAATAATCACTTAAAACTCATAAATATTTGGCTGGCCCTGCGACGAAAATTTTCCGTTGGCCAGGGAAAAGCACTTCGCGTTCGATGAGGGCGGTTGGCGAGGCTGAAGCTGAAGCTGAAGCTTTTGCCGCTGTGTCAATGTCACTTCAATGATTAAAACTTCAGCACAAATAAAACGGGCTAAGGGCGAAAGGATAATGGTCGCGGGGGGGAGGGGAAGGCGATGATGCCTTCGGGTCGAAGCAGCCCAATCATCCACCAATGCGACGCAATGCGTTCCCGATCCAAGCCAGCCCAGCCCAGCAGCAACCTGGTTCGGTTTCTCCCTTTTTTTAATGAAAACATAAACATTTCTTTTACCCCCAGTTGCCCAGCCCGAATCTGTTCCGGTTGCTGCTCCTGTGTTCCTGCGCGGACTCCTTTGTTTTCCTTCGGCCGCGGCTCGTAATAAATTTTTAATTTTGCTTAATTGAAAATGGCTCCGCCTCGTGGCACAATAAGGCACCGACCGACCGAATAAAAAGTAAAGAAAATATCGCCGGCTGCTCGAACCCGATGGGAATTATTATTGAAAAAGCGGCAGAAGCTGCTGCAGCAGTGCTCGCACATCAGCTATGTATCGTCCCGGAATTAACTCATGCAAAGTCCTTCGCCCCGGGGCCTTAAGCTGTCATTGTCTGGCAGGAGCACGTGCTCCGGTTGCCGGGATCTTGGGCCGGGAATCTCTCTCCGGGCTTTGGGTGCTGGGTGCTGGTCGCGGGAGTGGTTATGTCGCCCCAGCCCCACTCGAGAATGCCACTTGAGTGCGGGGGCAAGGTGCTAAAAGCTGTTCACATATTTATATAGCTGGCTGTACCCATATATGGGCAAACATTTAAACAAACAACTGACTAACAGTGGCGGCAGTGGCAGTAGCAGCAGCGGAGTCACTTGCTTTTTGGGGAGGGACCCGGGGGAAGGTGAGACTATAGCTACTGGTGCTAAAAATGGGTCACATTCTTGTCGTTGCACGTTGCCCCATGAATGGCGTTCATTTTGTGGCGCCAAGGCGTTGCAAGCTGCTGGAAAACTCGAAACAGACACAGACAGCACAAAAGTAGCTCTCTCCGGGGCCCTCCACGGAGGCTTCCCCCGCTGCACTGCCCGAAAAAAGGTGTTCCCAGCGAAATAGCTTGAACTGAACCTATAGAGGGATGCTTTTGCAGAGCTGAGACTTTGTGGCAGTGCACATTTTTATGCCAATCCCCCGTCTCTGCAGGCTCGTTAACACTTTTCCCAGCAGCTTATTTATTGCATATCAAGTGACACCTCAATCCCGGCCGGAGACGAGAGGAGAATGTGGAGAGATCCTAGGTCCCGCAGCAGGGCAGCAGGGTAGCAGGGCAGGGGCTAACTGCTCTGGCTCTGCCTGTGGATCTGGTTCTGGTTCTGGCCAAATGACGTCGTCAACGTCGCTTCAGAAATGTTTTGGCATAAATTAAACAAGGGCCGGCGCACTCTCCACTGCACTCGTGCATTGTCCGGCCCGGACGGTTGGGTTGGAGAGGCGCAACCTGGAGGGGATTCCCCCACTACCCCCCGCCAGCAGTCCGGTCTGTTTGCCTTCCATTTTGTCACACATCGGGCTCAAAGAGCTCGACGCCAATTTGTCTGAAATGTTTTGAATTCTAAGCGACGACGACGACCCGGGGGTGATGCGATGCGATGCGATGATGTGATGTGATGCGACGATGGCCAGATCTTTGGGCGATGGTGGTGCTGCTGCTGGTGCGGGGAGCATATGGAGATGCGGATGTGATGAATGTGGGATGTGCCAGTGCTTTGTGTCGCCTGCCATATTTGCCTAGTTGAGCGTGGTCCTGCGGTAGTGTAGCCCCTGTCCCAGCTCCCCGATGTTTGATTTTTCCATTTTCCCACTCCAACTACCAACTGTCCTTACCCTCCCACTAGAACATCCCGGCGGGAGTCAATCAATTCAGCTCTGGCTCCCGCTCCTGCTCCTGCTCCTGCTCCTGCTCGGCCGTGTGAATTATGTGGCGATAAACTTGGCCAGGATGGTGCAACTTGTTACCCATATTGTGTGGCAGCAGCCGCCTGAAAGCGAAACACCTGCTGCAGATGCCTCGGCTGTCCTGGGTCCGGGCCCCGGCTCGCACGCTGATCTTATCGCCGCTGCACTGCACACACCCAAAATGAAAGAGTTTGGGCCCACAAAAAAGCAAAAATAAATAAATAACCCAAGAACAGAGCCAAGGAGCTCTGCCGCAGGAATCTGCCCAAGCACAGCGGCGGGCAAGTTGGGAGATCTTGACAGGTTTTCAGAAATTCTTTTAAAATAAATGAAGATCTCTACATAGTCCTTAAAACCTCTGAGAAGTATATAATATCGCAAATGATACTATGGCAAAGAGTCTGTTCAATATCGCATAATCTTGAAAAGATTTATGAAATGAGTGTTACAGGGATTGGGAAAGGCTTCTACATAGTCTAAAACCCTAAAACATATGAATTGTAAAACATATTTAGTATTGTTGCTAACCACAGAATCTTGCAATGTTTCCTTTATGTTTTTTCGCTTCTTATAATAACGATATTTATAATTGTGTTCTATATAAACACATAATCATATTTATTTAGACTCTAAATCCTGAGAACATCTGAAACTACTGAATCTTGCAATGTTTCCTGAAAAGAATGGATCCCTTTAGTTTCTAAAACTTCTCCTTTACTCCCTATAATAAGGATCTTTAGTTGTGTTCTATATAAACACAATCATATTTATTCTGTTTGCTCATAAATACAATTTTAAAGTTCTAAGTTATATGCATAAGTGACCCGGAGTGTGTCTGCGGCTGCCGTGCTACGTATGCTTGCAACTGCAACACCGATCCGGGTCCGCAGCTTATCTCACTGACCATGATGATGATGCTGCCTTGGCCTTGGGCGTCTCCCGGCCATACCTTGCCCTTCCCCTGACCCCGGCACCCTGAACCCCAGTGGAGCAGCTCCTCCCCCGCCTTCTGGCCCTGTTGGGGTTTCTGTTTTTGTCGTTCATCCGTTGCCATTACCCCTAGCACCATTTATTTACATTCATTCCTTATTATTTCTCGTGCGCCTTCGGAGATTGGGCCTCGCTGCCCCGGAGTTGGCCAAGTCAAGGGCCGCAGCTCGCCTCATTGTCTGGCCGCGATGCCCCTTCTGCCGTGGCCATACCTTTGGCCGGTCCGCTAATTTCGCCTTTTCACAGATCCCCAGCTCCCACCTGCACCTTCGCAGATGCCTCGGACTCTGTCTCGGTCTTGGTGTCGGTCTCGGCCCAAGTGCATCCCGAGCTGGACCTGTGTGTGGGTTGCGGCCGGCCAGGAAGGAATTCCTCGGCCACAGTTTCAGCATCTTCAGCTGCCTGTTGCGAGGGTATCAGCCGGCTACAAGCACTCGGGGATTGGCTAATACAAAACCTTTTTGTGCCTCTAAAATTGGCCTTGCTTCGGCCAAGATTAAAGGCTGAGAAGTGAGAAGAGTATCCCAAAGTCAATCCAGTGCTCCCCCAATTCGGCCTAACTTCTGCCTGACTGCCCTGACTGCCCTGCCTGGCTTGTGGGAGGCTCATGAAAAATTGAGCAAGTGCCGCACTTGCAATTTCAACAGCTCATCTGCCGCTGCGCAAACCCATTTCTTGCCCCAGCAGCAACTCCGACTCAGCCTCAGCCTCAGCCTCGTTTCCAACTTCAACTTCAACTTCAGCTTCAGCTTTGAATTCAGATTCAGATTCAGCTCCCCCGGATTGGAATAGTTTTTTGCGGGCTATTGCCACTCTTTGAATTTTTCAACTGGCAAGTGCTTAAACTTTAGTTTTATATGGCAGAGAGCACAAAGGTGCAAAATAAGCACAAAAGGCCGGGGAAGGAACAGCAACTCCTGCGGTTTGGGAAAAGGGGAATAATTGCAACTTGATTGTTTTTTTCGTGTGTAAATTATGCATGAACTGGGCAAATGAAACTGAGCAGGGAGAAGTTAGAGCCACTGAAGGTAATGAAAAGATGTGTTTTCATTTGTGGTTCGGCTATTTTATGGTTTGGTCCAGTTATGCCAAAACAATTTCATTTCGACTCCAGGTCAATTCAATTAGGTATTCAGAAGATTGAATCTTGTTACGGTTGTCCTGGTCTTTGGATTCCACATCCATCTCTCTTGTAAATCTCTAAATGGGAAGCTATTTTTCGTGCGCTTGCTTGTTGTTTTCCCGGCTTTTCTTGGGAATGCCTGCCCGCCGCCTGCCTGGACCTGGGCTTGGGCCTGTCTTTGACCAACTCGAAAATCGATTCAAATCATTTGGAGTTTGGAGTTTGGAGTTCTGTCAACGACAAAAACCTTCAATCAAATTGGAGTATGCCAAAAATCCGAGCTATGCATCGGGCAATTCAATTACAAAGCCCAGCAGGAGCTCCTCCTGCCTGCCCAACTCCCCGGCCATTTTTTCAACATCCCTCCCCTGCCCCCTGCCCCCTGCCCGGGTTGTCATGTCAATGACCAGGTAGAGCTCATCGCTCACCTGGCGACATGTCAGCAGGTGGCGGGGTAGGGGGAAATAGCAAGGGGAGCGCAGGGTTTTGGGGGCGGAGACAAAGTTCCAAAGATAAAGCTCCTGGCATGAATATGCAGCTGATGTGCACTTCCAACTGCCAACTACACCCTCGCCCTTTTCCTTTGGCCCTAAGCTCCTCCTGCAACTCGCATTCCTACACGCAGAAAAAGCATCTACAGTGTTGGTTAGGATTCCTAAAAATAGGATTTTCAAAAGCTTAGTTTTGAGACTCAAATACAACTTAAATATGCAGAGATTTGATTGAAAAACTTTGCCGTTTTTAACGCTCAAACGGTTATTGTCGAACGTTGTTTACCGTGCACAAACGACAGTCTTTTGCACTCGTCCATGCAGTTTTTCCATCGCTGCGAAAAAGGAGGAAAAACATTGGAAAGCGAGTCATAGATTTCCGTTTGTGCGCCTCGGAAACAATGGCATTTTCATGTTGCACATAAAACGAACCAAATAAACCCCTGGCAAAATGATAAACCAAGGGCGAGGAGTGGGCGGCGGCGGCGAGGGCAGGGCAGGAAACGCTCTGCAGATACCACTCGCACAATATAACTTAAGTGCAATTCCATTTTTACCGATATTTCCGCCACTGGCGCCTTTTTAGGTGAAGTGAAGCAAACGAAACACAGCGAGCAGCGAAAAAAACTCACAAATCACACAAATCGCAGCGATAATGTTTCAAGAAGTTAAAGTGCCCTGTAATGGAGGAGGGTCGCTCAAGAATTTTCCCAAAGATAAGTCGCAGATCCTTTGTTTGGGTTTCGTATAAAAGGTCAGGGAGTCGCTTAGGTTGACACAGTTCTACTGCAATCCTCATCATGGTAAGTCTTCGACCAAAGCGAGGCAGTTGGAGGTCTCTGATTTTGGGTACTCTTCCAGAACTCCCTAAGATTTTTGGTGCTTCTGGGGCTTCTGCTGACCACTCAGGCGAGATCAGTGGATGAGGCTGCCTCCGCAGGTCAGGAGAAGGTTCCCGAGGAAACGATTGCCAAGAAGGAGGTCCCTGCACCTCCTGAGGTCCAGGAGGAAGTTCAGAAAACGCAACCGCGCTTAAATAACTCCATCAGTTCCCAGGAAGTTTCAGAAGTTTCTTCTGTGAAAGAAGTTCCTTCTGTGAAAGTCGAGGACAACCAATCAGTTTCCAACGAGATCCCAAAAGTCGAGGAACCCCAAAAGGAGGAGGCGATCCCCCAAGGTCCCAAACCCGCTGAAGGGCAGGGACGTGACTTCCAGGTCTACTACGATCAGAACGGCCAAGCGCTTAACCAATTGGATCTGGACAAGATCTTCAAGTACCCCGCCGTGCAGGTGCAGACCTACAATGGCTCCCACTCCCTCAGCCAGTACCAGGGCCTCTACAACAAGTTTGGATCGTACCCGCAGGTCGTCACCGTGGACACTGATTCTAATGCCAATGTGACGCACCACATTCACAACCACACCCACTACTACAACAACCAGAAGAAGCCCGGTTTCCCCTTCCCCTTCCTGCCGAATCCCTTTGAGAAGCAGGAGACGACTTACGTCAATCCCAGCGGTTCCTCCTCGTCGTCGTCGACGTCTGGAAATGTCACGCACCACGTGCACGTCCACGAGGAGAGCAAGCCATTCCCCTTCCTGCCGAACCCCTTCACGGACTTCCCCAAGGTTGTTGGCCTCAGCCTGGTCCTGCTGCCGAATCCCTTCTACGTCAACAAGACCCACAGCCAGGTGGTGTCCTCCAGTGCATCGGGATCGGCATCGGCGGAGGTGACTTACTCCGATCAGTTCTTCGGCAAGTTCCGTGGCTTTTCCGACGAAGCACCCCAGAAACAGGAGCAGCAGCAGAAACCGGCCTTCTACCTGATTCCCAATCCCCTGGCCCAACAGGCTGCCAGCGACGGACGATTCAACAAGGGAGATGCCAATGTCCTGCTACCCGTCAATCTGGCCGCCCTGCCCCTCCTGGTTCCGGCTCCGGACTTCTCGCAGGGCAAAGCCTCCGCCTCCTCCGGCAGCATCAACATCCAGGACGTGCTCAAGGCCTCCAATGTGCATGTGAGCGAGCCGCTCAAGCTGCAGGCCAATAACGGACTCAGCCAACTCCAGAAGGAGCAAGCGGCCGTCCAGCAGTTCCTCATCAGCCACCTGACCCAGCAGCAGCAGCTCTTCCAGAAGCAGAACCTCCTCAACGAGAAGCGCTCCCAATCCGCTGCAGGAGTGGGCGTTCAGGAGGAGGAGGAGAGCTCCGTGCTGTTCGCCGTGGAGATCCCCAAGCCCATTTACCGCTTCTTCAAGGGAATCTTCGGGGGATTCTCCAAGTAAAGGAGGATTTTTTGGAAAAGAATTGATTGAAAGGACAAACACGAACTGGAACACGGGCCTAGAATTAAGTAAACAATTTACGATGAGCCGAATTTTTCAATAAAATAAACTGCATACCCAAATACTTGGTTTTATCCTCCCAAAAATGGTATCATCAGAATTTCAACACCCTTATAACTCTAGCAAATGTCTTATTTCCTTATTTTAAACGGCAGCTCTTTATTTGCCAATTTGCGAACTGGCCACTAGAGCAAATAAATTGGATAAATGCTAGTTATTAAATTAAAGCACCTTCTCATAAAATCTCGGCAACTCCCGCACAAGCTCCCCCACAAGGGACAGAATTCCAACCTGTTCAGCACAATCTTTCCCCCCAAAACTCAATTCCAAAGAAACTCGTGCAAATATGATGAATGTGTGTATTTAGGAATCATTACCCGGGCATTTCATTCATTCGGGCCCCTTTTCCTGGGAAAATACCGGAGCGGGCGGAAGAGCTCACACATTCGTCATAGCCATTGGGTTGGGTTATCAGCCCGAGATAGATATAATCAAAATGTGAGAGAAAAACGGAGCCATTATGCAGTACATTCCGAGCATATGCATTTACGACCCCCCTTGCAGCAGCATTTTCATTTGGTTGCCGGGCCTGAAGGATCCAGGATACGTCGTGATGTGCGCCTGGGCATGAGCAGCCTTTTGCCGTTTGCCATTTTAATGAATACATAATTAGTCTTTTTGCCCCGGCACTCCGCCCCCTAAATGCTCCTCCTGCTGCAGCTCCTCTGCAGCTGCTGCCTTTGCTGCTGCCTCTGCTGCCGGCACCTGTTCAAATCATTTTGCATCTGAATTTAATGTCCATGCAGCAACACGTTCTTGGATCGCCTGCACTGAGAGCAACCCAGTCAGCAGAGTTTCAAGTGATGATGGGCAACCATAACATTCACTTTTCAGTGCTGGCACATATAGTTTTACGGGTTTATTTCATACTTTCATGCAATATGCAGATAATGTTTGCTCCTGTCCAGGACCAGACCGGGATTTTAACAAGAAAAGCAGATAGTGAACGGCGGAGGGCGGAGGGCGAGGGCAGGACATAATTGCCAGGATTACGCTGGCTCATAAAGTTTTCCCGGGCATTTGCAATTGTGTTTGCATTCCTCTCCAATATCCAGGGGATACAAAGCGATAAAATGCAAGAGACTGGGCCAGGAAATTGCTGTTTGCTGATATCGTTTATTTAATATTTAATTGAATCCATGGCGGGCGATTTCTGTTGCGTTTGTTTCCATTAACCGACCGATCCACCTGTGCGACCCACTTCCCGCTTCCGCTCAGATGCTGCGGACCATTGTCCTGGCGAGTCCTTTGCGGGACATTAGTCCCGGCTTATCGGTTCATTTTGCAGCGCAAATTGCGGCTGGTCGAGTGGATGAAATTTGCGAAACTAGCCACCCGGCATCCCGATATCCCGGCATTCAAATAAATTCCCAACGATTGGTATCTGTGTTAGCGGGTTCCTACGTGCCCAGGACCGCAGACCGCAGCGTCCTCGTTTTCGTTTCAATTTTTCCAATCGGCCCACGGTACGTATGCGCAATGCCACGGCCGCTTCGACTTTAAATCGGAATGTACTCGTATTTGCAGAGGATTGAGGCGGAGTAAAGTAAATTAATAACTCCCTGTTAAAGCAGTGAGCAGTTTTAAGCTGGGAGATGGTTGCCAGCCCAAGTTTATTACTCAAAGGAATTGGATGGAGCCCAAAGTGGCAGCGGATGCCCATAAATATATCATGAAATCAAAAACTTTGCCACAACTTCTACTTCTGCTTGGCTGCCGCTTCTTTTTGATTGGTGGCAAGACCTCAGACCACCAGTCCGGGCACTGCAAGAAAATCTGTTGGGAAATCCCTGAATTAACTAGCATTGAGACTTAATTTTCACATTGCGAATCTTGTAAACATGCGTAGCAAGTGATGGAATAAAACTATATAATTATTTATTGTATTATCATAAGATATATATACTTTTTGGCGACTGTACACCCTCTCCTTGACCCAAAGCTTGCGTTTAAACGTGTGGGGCAAAGTGCGAGCCGCACGAACAACAAGAGCCGCCAAAGGAGCAGCAGGATCTGTGGCAGGGGCAGCAGCAGTCGCTCAAAGGAGCAGAGTAATGCGTTTCCGTTTCCGGCTCGGGCTCGGTCTGGGGCTCAATGGCAACAGCAGTTTCGAACCGCCTTCGCTTCGTCTCGCCTCGCCGTCCTGTCCCGTCTTGTCCTTGCGCCCAGTCAATTCAATAAAACTTGTGTCCATTTCATTTAAAATTCTCTGTTCTATCTTTGGAGCTCTGGCGGCTGGTATCTGGCAGCTGGCACTCCCAGGCCCAGTCCCAGTCCCAGCTCCTGGCTCCTTGCTCCTTGCTCCGTGGTCCTGCCTCGCAAATTAATGGTGTTAAAATTAGTGCCGTAGACGAAGTGGCTGCCCGCATCCGCAACTTTGCCACTCTGCCCCCAATCCCGATCCCGATCCTTGTTCGCACTCGCTTCTATTTATTTAGTTGTCACTCTGTGGAAATTATGCCGCCCGGTTGCTGGTCGTGCGACACGTGTAACCGGCTCTTGGCCCTTTTCCGGCGCCACCTGCCCTCCTGCAAACTTTGGCACCTTGAAGTTTCCATTTTGCAGCAACTTGCTGCCTAACTTTTTTCCAACTTTTTCTAACTTTTTCTCGGTTTTCTTGCTGTCTTCCAGGTGCCTCGTTTCAGGAGCGTCGCTTCTTTGGAATTCTCCGCTCGGCGAAGAGGAAGGAAGGTAAGTGGCCGGGGCGTTGGTGTGGGGTCGGGAAAACCGAATATTTCCCTAATGAAACCAATTAAGCAAACAGCAAAATGGCCAAAAATTGTGGCCCAAAGAGTGAAAAATGAAAAATCAAAGGCTAGACAATCGGTAAACAAGCCGGCGAAAGGGCGAAAGTGGGTGAAAGGGTGTCCCCGTCCCCGTCCCCGACGACAGGGAAAGGATTGCCTCAATTACGAAATGAACGCGCCGGGGAAAAGTTTTCCTCGGTTGGGGTTTTTCAACATTAAAGCGCGTTGTGGTTGATTTGAAAGCGCTTTAACAGGAATTGGGGGCAAAAGGGATACCTCACCAAAATAAGGGCAACAAAAATGGTTGCCATGGTAAAATGGTAAAGGTAGGCACAAAATCCACTGAAATTTCATGAAAAATGTCCGATTTTGGTAACAAACTTATAGTTATTTAAAGTGCATTCAGTTTGCGTGGCATGCTAATAGAGTTGACTGTCATTTTCCGGGTTGTGGAAAAGTCATTTGCCAAAATCAATACATTTATTTGGACCGCAGGCCAAAAGCGAAAAGCAAACCAGCAAACGACACAAAATGTATTTAGCATTTGGAGGTAACTCCCAACTAGCCGGCCGGCCCACTCCCACATTCCCAGGCCTGCACCAAACTAAACTAAACTAAACTAAGCGGAGGGGAGGACGGGGGGAACGGACCGACTGCCTATTTGGTTTTGGCCAAATCGTTTTACGCTTTGTTGCCGCCAGGCATTCGCCCAGCCAGGATGCAAATATGTGCAGAGGCTTAACGTGTCCAATAAAGCCAGGAGACGACAGACAGCCAGCCTGACAGGCGGTCCTGGAACTGGGGGACTTGCACTGCGGCCATGGGAGTGGACTGCTGATGGACAAAGCTCAAAGCTGAAGGCAGCCTCGACTCGTCATCGTCATCGTCATCGGACATAAGCAGCTCAGTGGCTCATGCACGCAAAAAATGGATTTCTAAATTGACTGACATCCAAGAGGTTAAGCTAAGGGATTAAAATATAGACACACTGTTGCAGGAACTGCTGCCATTCTTGATAAGAGATTCTAGTCCCCTTCTCTCCCTAATCACTTGGGTAATTACTCAGAATCAAGTCTAATTTTCCCCTGTGCAGTGGCAGTTGATTTTTAAGCCTTTACCACGTGTCCGTGGAATTAGATGAGCCTCTGGGGCAACAACTTCATCTGCCCATCCGCCCATCGGCTCATCTGTCGGATGGCGTGCGTTGCATTCGCTGCAATGCAACAATGTTGCACCCACAAGCGAGGGGCTGGTGGTGCGATTTATATCGCTGGCCTTAAATGTCATTACCGGCTAAATGGCTTTAAATAGCCCCCATCCATCCGACAAGAGCACTTGGCGCCAGCCAAAAGTGCGACACCAGTGCGGCCAGGGAAGAGGGACACCGACCAGCAACCAGTATCCAGTGAGCAGTGAGCAGTGACCACCCGTCGCGCCTTCGGATCGCCTGAGATTGCCTGGGATCGAGCTGCCTGGGATCGAGTTTTATGGCCAGAGAGCGCTCCCCTCTCCTCTCAACCAGGCAGATGGACAGACGCATTTATCATCCGACCCGTGACGCGCTGTCGCCTTCAATTACACGCAAATTATTCTGCGCTCAGCGAAAGGGGCGGCACCTGTGTTTGTTTACCTGGTTGTGCATCCGAGGAGGACTCTCATGGGTGGACCGGGAGCGGGGGCTGCAATATTTAATCGGGCTTATCTTTGTTTGAGGCATCTGCCAGGCGTCCGGGCGGGCGGTGATCAATCTGCCTTATGTCCAACCGATGGCAATCAGATGCTCTAGTTCGCCTGGTTTCGCTGGCAGCGATTAAATTGATTGATCAACAACTGCTTTGGGAAAGCAGAAGCTTTTCTCCCGTCCACGAATGGCTGAGACTCTATTAGAAACGGAACACCTTTCTCTATAAGAACCAAAAACAGGAAGAATCATATAGAGCAGCAAAGATTTTCAACTTGGGAGTCGACCAAAAAAGAAACAAGAGGGTCTCCGTCCGATTTCTACACTTACAAATGTCGATTCCCTTTTGTTCGAGACATTCACAGGTTTATTTTTCTTTTGGGAGCCGAAAGAGCTATGGGCTGCCCACCTCTGACATAGAGAATATGTTGAATTTTCCAACCTCTGCCTTGAATCAATTACCATCGCAATAATGCAATAATTCATCTCTTGGCTTCGCCAATGACACTTATCGTTGGAAAATCTAACCGACCGTCTGAAATTGAAGACTTTACAAAGTAGCAAAGCCTTGTCTGGCCATCTGGCCATCCCATCCCATGCCATCCCAGCAAATCCCATGCCTTCCCAGCGGCATCTCCGCATTTACCACTCCATTCAGCCATTGACACTCGCTGCTTTTAATTGTCCACTAAAATATGCCGCACGCTGGAGTTTGGAGTGGAGAGCTATGCAAATACTTCAAGTTTGCCTCAAGTGCGCGCCTGCAGTCAGGAATCCCGCCCAGTAAGCTCCGCCCCCCCCTCCCCCGACTCTGATGCCTTTGTTTTCTAATTAAACAATACAAGTGCGGATTGTGGATTGCGGATTGCGGATTGCGGATCCAAGAACAAGAGAAAGACACAAATTCCAAGTTTTCGGGAATCGGAATGCTGCCTCCTGTAATGCAAATGTAAGCAGGCAGACGGACGGGCGGCTGGCAGTATCCTTTTCAGGGATCTTGGCCAAGGAATTTTATAATTAATCGGCAATGTCGCTTTATTCACAACCAGCCATCCCTAAGGTCTATGAAGTCGTCCTGCTCCTCGGCGTAGTCCTCCTCCGCCAGGCCGGTGCCGTGTCGCGAGTAGTGATTGAAAATCATGTCCCTGGCCGCCGGAATCACCTTGCCGCTCTCGCATCCGTGCATGTCCTCGTACGTGATTTCGTTGTGTCCCATTCCGCCCATCGACTCGTAACCACCATGGCCACCTCCTCCGCCTCCGCCTCCGCCTTTGGCAATGCCGACTCCTCCCCCTCCGCCATGTGTGGAGAATCCCAGCACTTTGTAGACAGTTTGTTTCACACCACCATGGCCTCCTCCTCCGCCGCCGCCGGATCCGTGGAGCACCTTGTACACGGTGTGGGTGTGGTGGTGCGTCTTCACCTTGACCGGCACGTGGATGATGAGGCGTCGGTGGGAGAGGCGTCTCGCCTGGATTCCCGTCGCCGTTAACAGCAGCATCAGGGCCAGCAGGTTGCCAGCCAGGGAGTGAATTCGGGACTCCAGCTATTTAGCGAGGGAAGAGCAACAAGGGAGGTGGTTAAGTGGTGTTTGTTGAGCAGGAACAACAGATTTTTGGGAACTTAAAATGGCACAAAGCAACAGGGACTTGAGGTATTTCTTTCTTATATAATAGTTGACCAGGGGTTTTAAATATTCACTTAAATCTTGCGGATTATTAGAGATATTTCTGAGATAGGAAGGCAGTTAAAAGTTGTTTGTTGGGCAAGAATTATGATAGTCAAAAAGGGTAGCGATATTTGACAACTTGACATCCAGGTAGGCACAAACTAACAAGGATTTTTACTACCTATTCCTTGATTAATAGTTGACCAAGGGCTTCAAATATCCATTAAAATCTTGCGGATTAATTGAGATAACTAAACGATAGATCCAAGTAACTTGATCTCGTTTTATGCTCGCTCCTTAAGTCAACTCACTTTTGTCATGTTGCTGGTGCGGCTGTTTATTTATTTGCCGCCGCCGCAACTGCCGCTGGCTGTTGTTTGCCTTGCTGGGCAGGTCCTTTAATTAATCCTTTAGTTTGTCCACTGCGACCACCAAATACCGGAGACCGAAAACCGAGTGGCGCGCGTTCGCTTTTAACACTGTTTGGGCCGCCTGGCATCGACGGTGCTTTTATATGGATGCGGTAATCAGGTTCAGTGCACCATAGCCGCTACATGTGGCATACTGCATACTGCAGCCCATGCATGCCCCGCTGTCCACAAATCCATCATTATCTTCCCCGGCGTCGGTGTCGATTGCATTGCTGCCGCGGCCTCAGCCTCAGCCTCAGCCTCCACAAAGCGGCAACATTTGCATGCGCATCGCCACCACAGCCCACCGCACCACACCCGCGTCCAGAGTTACGTGTATCTAATTATTGCTTACAGTTTGTTGCTTGGAGTACAGGGAAAAACATCGTTTCACTTTAATATTATTTGCGGAGCCTAAACTAGAAGCCAGAATGGATAAAGTCTTCCCATCGCCTGGTAATTTCTACCCATAATGGAAGGCAACATAGTTTATCAAAGGGATCTATTCATATTTATTTAACTCTAACTTAAAAGACTTCCTATAGTATCTAACTTCGACTAGATACAATATTATTATTTAGGAGTCTTACTGAAAAATTCCAGAGGGAAAGTAAAAGCATTGTGGTGTATTTTTGACAGTGCAAACATTATGTTGGGCGCGGCTGATGCTCAGTGGAGCGCTGAGTTTACTTTGCGCCAAGAAAACAATTTTCGCCACAGCCTCTCCGTGCGGCTCCGCTGCGAATCCGCTCCTGAATCGGAAGCAGCGATTTGGTGACTGGCTGTGGGAGCCGGCGAAACGGAATCACCCTTCCGAGCAGCCCCTGGAATCCCACATTCGCCGCCGCATTAAAGAAGAGCCGCTCGCTCAAATTCCATCCAATCCCCGGCCCACGCCCATGCCCATGCCCAGGCCGAGGCCCATGCCCAGGCCCAGGCGGGGCGATCAGATTGAAAACCCAATACTTTGGGGATCCAATCTAATCCGCCGCGGCTTTGTTCAACATTTTATGCAATGCAATGCAGTGGCATGCCGTGCTAAGGCGGGAAATGCGGAAAAGACATAGTTGTCGATGGATTCGCGCGTGTTTTGCACATAACTTAATATTACTTTAATTACCTGACAAGCAGGCGAGAGGTGCCCCTTGGGCCGCCAGTGTTTCCCATTCGTTTGCGTATTAAATGTGCATTTCATTAGCATTTGCCGGCGATTGATTTCATTTGCATACAAATAACTTGGACAATGCTTCACCCAGTTTACGGGGCGTATGCGTAACAGATCGTTAGGCAGATCAAATCGGCGGTGTTATATGAGCATCTGCGATTAGATTATGCAAACCAGTAGGTAGAGGAAACCGTCTTTGAAAGTAAATAAGTAATAAAACATTTTGCCCCGCCACCAGCAGTCAACAACCCTGCTGCAACCTGCAATATAAGTTTATTGTTAATGCTGATTAATTTAAATAAAATTGAAATACCAACGGGCCATGTGGTTAGCCTCTCGGCGGGGCTTGCACAATTCACTGCCATTTTATGACTTTTGGCTAATAATTGGAGGCGGGCGAAGTAACTAATACTGTTTGCCAAACATATGCAACTCGCATACTCTGGCCCCATTATATGGATTTAATATCGCGCACCGAATGTGCACTCGTAAAAAGTCCAACAAACTTGGCCAACGGGAGGGAGATGGAAGCACATATAGCCTGGGTATATAACAGCCATGTGCCATATCCTGGCTAATGAAACGTGGCCAGAAAGTTGGTCCGCATCGGAGGGCTCTTCTCCGGGCCGGGCAGATAAACTGCAGTAATAAGTAAGCTCCGAAATGCGTTGTGGAAAACGTGGGCCATGAATTCTATAACTTTATGGCAATGGCCCACTCTAATTGTCCCAAAAACCGAGTCAGGATGCTCAAGTGCCGGCCCAGGACCTGTAACAACAGTAAATGCGTTGTGCCGCCGTCTTTGGCCACCTTCACCTCTTTGGCTGTTTAAGGGTTTGCAGGGTATCAAGAGATTTGATAATTGCCAAGGTTGTTTGGGCCCTCAAACAATTCGAATGCTATTGGAGCATTGGTGCATAACGGTGGCCTCTCGCATGCCGAATAGCCTTCTACTTTTTACACAGACAGTACCCGAACATTGCCGAATGAATGCTAAATGAATGATCTAGAGATACTCTAGAATCCCCTAGAACAGCGGTGAGCACAGATTTTAAACTTGGGAGCTTGGGAAATTGTCTATGTCCGATTTTTTTAATCTACATATTTTGTTTGTGTAATTCTCTTTTCACCGTCAACTTCGTTTTTCGATTCCCTTTTGATCGAGACCTTTGGTTCCGAGTTTCTTTTTACCGTCAAATTCCGAACCATTAAGATGTCTATTCCCTTTTGTTCAACACATTCACAGCTTTTTGTTTTTGGGAGCTAGAAGAGCTATGGAGTGCCCACCGCTGCTCTAGAGATTTCCATCGTTTTGTTTCTCTTGGAAATCTCATTAATTTTAGAGCAAAGGATTCTACTGCCTCCAAGGCTTCATATTTTATATCTTGTTCCAGAATAATATTTAATGAGTACGCGCAGCTTCGTTGTGGAATCATCTTGGTAGGCCAGTAGCTTGTACGTGTTATTCTCTGCCCCGAAAATGTTTGCCTGGGCGGAGTAATAATTTTGATCAACTTTTATAAGCGGCGTCATCAACCTGTGGGGCCGGGGTGTCTAAAGGACAGGGAATGGGGGGAATGGAGTGTGTGCAAGGAGCCTCTAACAGCTGCAGGAACTAAGGACGCACCCACCTCCCAAAACTGACGCTTTAGCTGTTATGCCTAGCAATAAACTGCATGCGAAATTACCAAAAAGCCCGCCCACTGCCCGCCGTATGCTGGATGTAAGGGCAAAAAGTTGCTCATTTACAGCAATCTGGTTGAGCAGGATAACGCGGAGGATGTGGGGCAGGGGCGCTGGCAGGATGCTGCTAATAAAATGCGAGTCGAGGCGCTAACAAGCCGCAGCGGAGCGAAGCAAACCCCGGAAAGGCAGTGAAACTAACCCAACAACCAAGCCGGGTCGTAAATCCTGCCAACGCTGCCCTTGCCCCGAAAAAGCACACCCTCCATCGTTGGCGCGTCCTGCACTATCCCAACCCGTATCCGGGCTAAGCAAACTCGTAAATTTGAGGAAATTACAACATGAAAGTCCTGGCCGGGCCGGGCCGGGCCGGGAATGCGCGACTCTAAATTAAATAAAAATACACTGGGCGGGGATGCACAGAGGAAAACATTCGGCACACAACTACCTGAGAGGGTTCGGGGATTTTCAGAGTTTTCTTCATGTGCACTGGCAGGAAAGGGGCGTAGGGTAGGACCCGGGCTGGTCAAAAAGTTTCCGCACCTGTTGGCGGCCGAACAGCAGTCACAGAGACGGCCTTAATTAAAGCTGCAACATAAGCTCCCGCCGGACATCGCCCTCGGACCCACTCCGACGGGGCTGGTGGGCCATCCATTGGCCATCCACTTGGGAGAGGGTGGGAGGGCTCTCAGATTTGCGGCAGCGGCAAAAGTTTCACCATCCGGCCGAGATCCCGAGATTTATGTCAAACTAAAGCACTTGATGGCAGAATAGTTGGCATTTAATGGCTGCATTATTGGAGTTTGTTTGGAAAGTGCCGTAACTAATGGGTCACGGCTTCGTGGGCCCGGAACGGCGATTGGGGCGGAACTTGTGACCAGGTTAATGCGAACAAATTGCCATTTATCTGCGGAGAACTTGCTAAGCCACCGCCCACAGGTGGAAACTTATTGCCGGAGACAGGCTTCGAGTGCCGAATTAGTATAACTCAATTGGCAAACTCGAGGTGTCGCTGCTCAAGTTGTTTATTAGTAGTTTGATTTTATTGATTGACCAACGAGGCAGCTAATTGCAGTTTACAGATCCCTGGCTGTAATATTTCCTCAAAATATTTAAGTTATATTTAAGATGCCTGCAAGTCGTATACCTTTGCCTGCTTATTTCTCCTCGCAAGCCCCTGCTGATCTGAGGGCCGGCTCATTGATTCCTCCTCGCTGACCAACGATTTGCGATTGGTTCCGCGTTGGCCGGGAGTCAAATGTGGCGCACATCAAACGGGCTGGCCATCAAGGCCACCTGTGCAAGTCCAGC
Source organism: Drosophila ironensis (assembly GCA_021223825.1). Taxonomy (NCBI): domain Eukaryota; kingdom Metazoa; phylum Arthropoda; class Insecta; order Diptera; family Drosophilidae; genus Drosophila; species Drosophila ironensis. The sequence goes on along the minus strand of JAJJHQ010009521.1, from coordinate 807,904 downwards.
CCACCCAGTCCAGGCCTTGGCATCCCAGGAACGCTGAGGAGCTGCTACAAAAGGCCCCGGGGGAGTGGGCTGATAAGGAGGAGCAGGCAGCAAGGAGAAGGCTGTGGCCCGGGCAGCTCGGCTGGGCAATAAATTTCGATTACATAATTTGTAAATTGTTATAACCCGGCGAAATTACCATGAAATCTTTCGCAAAGCATTAAAAAATCTGCCACTTCTGGGCGCTGGCCCCGAAAGGCGAAGGTGGATCCAGCTCGCTGGGTTCATAAAGTTTTATGGTGTTTGACTGCGGGAGCATCTAACAAACAATGAGTGGCGCGGCGCACACAGCCTCCAAGCCTCCAAGCCTCCAGTTGGGATTTGGGTTTTGCCTTTTTAATATACATACTCGTACATACATTTTTTGAGCCTTCCTGGCCGGCTGCACTTCCTGGCCGGGTGGGCTAAGCCCATCGAATGGAGCAGGTTACGCATCGGCGAGCGCAATTTCATAGATGATTTCTGTAATGCCGCGATTAGTTTTTATTTTATGCCCCGGCCATTTGAATCTGAGCGGGCTCTAGCGGAGGCAGGCGCTCCTAATTAATGGCAAATTGAAAGGGAATCGTTTATCTGGCACTTGTTATCATCTGGCCAAAGCCCGAGCCCGAGCCGAGCCGGAGACCGAGCCCGAGATTCTCAATTCCCGGCTCCATGGGCCATAAATCAACAGCCAATTACAATAAAAATTTATCATGCACAATAAAAGCCGCGAAGAGAGAACCGGGAGTCCGGGAACCCGGGAGGAGCCGGCCAAAAGCTGCGGAAGGGGCTGGAGATGGAAAAATGACGCAGAAATAATTTACATGGCGCATTTTTCACATTTTTCAGCCAAAGGAATTTATAACAATGTCCCCAAAGGGACCTTCACAAGAGGGAAATTTTTAATAAAGCACGCGGCATTTCAAAGGGAGACAAAGAAGGACTCGTTTGGGATTTGGCATTGCAACGGCAATGGCAGCGGCAATGGCAACGGGAGTGGGAATGGGAATGGGAATGACACTTGAAGACATATTTGCCAGAGAGGCCAAAGTGCACTTGCTCCATCTGCGCGAAGGGCTCTCCATTTCTTTGGCATTTGGCCCTCGAAACAGGTTCATCAGGATGTCAGGAACTTTTGGCCAGCAAATCAAAGTGCGTGCAGTGTGCCGCGTGCTTCCCCTTCCGGTGCCGGGTTGGGTTAGGTCCGGAATCCGGATTTGTGTTCTCTTCCGGATCCGGATTCGGTTTGGGTTTCACTTTCGGGTTCAAAGTTCCCGCTGCCTTCCCGGCCCACCCGCTGGCTCCTCGTAGCTTTTGCGCTTTTGCGCTTTAGCATCCTGCATTTCAATTTACATTCCGCCCGCAGGACTTATTGCTTTTTTCGCTTTGATGTTCCCCTTTTTGGGGCGAAAACAGTCGCCCCTGCCCTTGCTCCTGCCCATCCTAGCCTGCCTCGCTCAATTTCCACCACCTACGATAAATTCATGGCTTTTTATGGAACCATGTCCTTTGACGCTTATCTTGACGCCTGGCGCTGGAACTGGCACTGGCACTGGCACTGGCAGCGGCACATTTGTCTTTTACTAACTTGATTTCGGCTCCGGCACACAAAGAAAGCCTTCGACTTACTTAAATTCTGTTTAAATTTCGATTGGTAAACAACGGGGGATTAGTTCAGCACTTGTGGGTTATTGTTGTGTCTTTAGAAAACAGATTTCTTCCAGTGAAATGGGAGAAGTCAAGTCATAAATACCTTGGACATGCGGGCATTTCAGGGACAACAAGGACATCTCAGAAAATGTCTTTTGGTATTTACATTTTTTTGGTTTCATCAAAGGAAAGTCCGAAAGAACGATAAGGATGCCTGTCAAAAACAAATAAAGCTTTCTTTGAGTTGGAATTTACTCTCGAAATTCATTTAGACAATACAAATTTGTATAAACTGAATTACATAAATCACTGAAAATCTTTCCGCCATTACGTTCTTCCTGGGAGACGCCTTTCACCTGCAAGAGAGCTCACTTTCGCTTCCGCACCTTTTGGGAAACACATTTTCGTGCTCAACAGCCGAGTCGCAACATTTAAATTTATTAACCCCATAAAATGATATTTTTGTGGGGCCCCTCGGCCAAATCGCTGGTCTACAAATGGGCTCATAAATATTTAAAACAGCTTAAAAACACGCACGAAAGTCAAAACCAAAGCCAAAAGCTAACAAACGTTTAATTTTATTGCCCTGGCCAGCAACCGCATCCCCCTACCAACCAATCAACCGGCCAAGCTCAATTTCCCGCATTAAAGGGCTGCTCCTTCGGAGTCCATAAAACGATTTTTAATTCGCCTTTCGATCGCGTTTGGGAATCGCACCTATTGAAATCTGTAAGACGTCTTGACCACCCAAAAACCGGCACGGTCCGGGGGCCCATTAAAAAGGCATAAACCCGGCTTAAGCAGCCTCTTGGCCCAGCAACACGATCCGGGCTAATTGAAAAGCTAAAAACTGAAATTTGTGTAAATTATTTCCGACATAAATTAGCCATTTGATGGCTGTGCAGTGGCAGGTATGTCGGCACCTGGTCGGCCACCTGGAGTCCCGTATCCCTGGCCTGTCAACAAGGATTTGGCCCACCACGACGAGCATGGCCAGTCGGCAGTGTTGTCCAAATAAAGGCTACAAAAAATAGCTAATTTGACAAAGAACTTGAAAAGGCTGAGTCGGACTCTTTGTTAATTGAAAACAATTAAGAAATTGATTGGGAACAATAAGATATTTTTAGATAGGAACCTGAAAAGGGTTCTCTTTGAGCGGAAACTTTTAATAATCGAAAAAAATTGAGAAAGTTATTGGGAACTATGAAATATTTTCAGGATCCTTGACTTGATAGTCCTTATAAAACAATGGTTTCACCTAAACAATTATTGCAAGGCAGTTACTACAAATTTCAAAGTCAAAATGGACTATACAGATTAGTTTCAGAGGATACAAATTTGACTACCATGTGTCACTTTACTTTACTTAATTTATAATAGTTTTACAAAGCTTTAAAAACTAATAGGAATACCTATTGTTAAATATATTATTCTTTAAAGTTTCTTAGGGTTAGGGCGCCGAGAATACAAATCGACAACCCTATGTCACTGTTTGCTCTCAAACTGTGGTAAAACTTGCTAAATACTGTCAATATAGAAGACAACACTGCCTTGGCTTGGCTAAATGAAAGTCACTGTGTGGCACCTATATTGACAATCTGACAATCGGGCAGGTTTATGCTGGGTTTTATGGTCCCCGCGGAGCAGTTGGACATTCGGTATCGCAGCATCTCCTCCTCACCGTCGGCCCCCCAAATTGTTGGTCACTTTGATGGCCTGGACCGGGACCCTGGACTTGCAGTCGTTAAAGATTTGACGATCGCCCCGGAAGCATTTTAATTTGTTTTGCCACCTCAGAGGTGAGCTGCAGTCACCTCTGCCGGCGAATCGAAGCTCGATTTTAATTAAATCTCGACAAAATCAGGGTTTCATTTACCATATAGTGTACATTCGGTGTATCGCATTTGCCGCCTGTTTGCTTGCCCGCCTGGCGTTTTGGCGTTTTGGCGTTTTGTTAAGCCATTAGCGGCGACAACGTTTTAGCCGGACAGAGCGAGGCAGTGGCCGTTTTACAGTTGTCTGGCCCAATCCTAAGCCGCCGGAGATAGACATGGAGCTAAGGCTAAAGCTGGAGTTGGAGTTGGAGTTGGAGTTGGAGCTGGCCAGCCGAAGCTGGCGGGGATTTGGGGGCGGGCGGTGGCAGGCCACTGCTGGGGAGAGAGAGTGAGTGGTTGCTCTGTGGCGCTGCCATGTTTAGTGGCAATTAAAATGTTTTTATCTTATTAGTGCGTCTTATCTGCGGCTGCCATTTAAGATATATGCGAGGGACGTGCGCGAAACGCCGGCCAAACAGTTATCGATTGTGCAGCATCTATAGTACTGTGTATCTTGTGGCAGAGGTTGCACAGTCCGGCGAGGCCGAGCCCGAGGTCCGAGTTAATCGCTCGCTTGATTGAAAAATACCTAGAGTTCCTCAGGTGTCTGCCGTGGATAATCCCGGCCTGGTTTTGATTTCTGCGTAACTTTCCCACAGCCCAGATGGCGGGAAAACAATGTATTGTACTCTCAATATTGATGGTAACATACTTCCTATGAAGTAGGATTCTTTAATTGCTGGACAATGTTCTGCTCTATTTCATGACCCAAAGAACCAAAGCAAAGAACTGCTAATCACATGCAACAGCAATCAATTCCAAGCGCCTTTTTGGGCCGGCGGGCCAGACACAAATCAATCGCTCGATTTGCACGCTTCGACATTTCTCGATTGAATTATTATCGCCAAAGTCGCACTGGGCCAGGCCAACACACAGTGTCGGGGAGTGGTGTCTAGTGTCTAGTGTATGGTGTATGGTGTATGGTGTCTGGTGTCCGGAGCCTGGAGACCAGCGCTCAGAGACCAGAGCTTAGAGAGCCTCCGGCCGGCCATCGGATTCTCGAAAGCGATCCAGAGCCGGCAAACAGAGCCACAGGCAACTGACAGCTGTGCGGTGGCTTTGACGGACCGGCTGGCTCTTGTCCCCGGGAACGCGGTCCATGGACACATTTGAGGCATGAATGCCCCAGTGGCCAGTGGCCATTGGCCATGTTCACTTCATGTTGGGCGGATTGGTGCAAGTGGAGTCGAGTGGAGCGACCATATTTGCGCCACCAGGCGGGCCAACAAGTTGCAAAACAAATTTGTCAGAGTGTTGCCCATTTTTGGGCAGCCGCTGCAGCTTTGGCTTTGTGATTTGTGCAATGTTGCAGCAGCGCTTGCTGCTGCTTTTGCTGCTGCTGTTGCCGTGCCGTTGCAGTTGCTTGCTGCTTGCTGCTGGTTCCGGCGCAATGTTGTCATTAGCTAATTTGGCAGCCGTCTGCGTTTAATTAGAGGGCCGCCGCGGAGCTGCGACCCGGAGCAACACTTTCGATTTCTTGCCCCGGCCCCCGGCAGCTTGCCCCTTGCCTGGCCCCGCCCCCAATCCGGCCCTGCAACGCCCTGCAGCGATCCAGTTGCACTTAAAAAACACCCTTTTCAACAATTTCAAATGATTGGCCACTGTTCTCATTCCATTAACATTTGTAGACTCAAAACACTACCTCTTAAATGTCTAGTCTATAAAGTTTGGCTAAGTTTTGTTTTTAATATAAAGAGATCTTAAGGTTCCCTTGATCCTGAGACTTGTAGTTCCCGCACATTTTCGTGGAATGTGTTTTCTGAAAGTGTACCAGGAGGCGATCACGTCTCACGTAGAGGCCATTAAAGGCCACAGCATCACGATCGGGTTGGAGTTGGAGCTGGAGACGGAGCTGGAGATGGAGATGGAGATGGAGCTGAAGCCTGAAGTTTTTGGACGCGGAGCCGAGTGAATGACTTTGAGCAGGCCTGTCGTCACACCCCATGTAATCCTCGCACGATCTCTGCGCTTGAACCTTTTTGATTAGGGCCGGGGCAACGGGCAACGGGCAACTGGCAACGGAACCGCCAACTGGCTGACCGGCCGACTGGCTGACTGACAGACGCTCCTCCGACTCGGGATCTCCGACTCCACCCCATTCGCCTCCCACTCCCGAAGGCAGCTCCGACTGCAACTCCACCGCGCAAAGGTCGTTAAAGTCGCATTGCTGCCGTTGCCGCTGGGCCCGCAGATTTAGGCCCAGGCCTGGATTCTGGATTTTGGCGGGGAATCTGGAATCTGGAATCGGGCTCAGATCAGGGCTCAGGGCCTTGTCCTTTCCGCGGTTCATCAGGGCTTACTTATGAGCCGAGTGCATGCTCACTTTGTGATGAAAAATGATTGCCTCGCCAATCCCAATCCCAATCCCAATCCCAATCAAATGTCAAGTTGAATATTTGCCGGCCATAAATTGAATGCATTCCGTGTGGCCATGTTTTGATTTGTCACAATTTGTTAGCCATGTAATTGCCGTTTCACTTGGCCATAAGAGTTTTGTGAGAGTGTAGCAGACTGGTGCGCCAGGTTGTAGTTTTCCCCTCCATTGACGTTGTGCAAATGTGCTAACGAAAAACTTTGGGGGGGCAGGAAGGAGCAGGAGCAGGAGCCAGGACGTCGGACGTCGGACGCCGGACGGGCTCAATCCAATATTTGGTGTTTTTGAAATACCGTCACGTTTCCACATTTTACTACTCACTTGTGGCACGTTGTTGCCATTGAGCATATCAGTTTGGAATTTTATTGGCCACGCTTCCCCCGGCCTGCGTAGTCCCCTTTTTTGTAGGTCCCTCTAAAAGTTACAGAGCACAAAAAACCGGGATGCCTTTTATGTTTTAATTCAGCTCTTGCCAACGGCTATAGAGTGTATATTAATGGTTAGCCAGTAAGAAGTTGCGAGCAGTGTAGGACTCTATCCTCGCCTGCGTGTCTTCACCTTCGCCTTTGCCATTTGGAGCCGGCCGATCTTGGCCTTGATAGCCGCATATGAAGACGACCACAAACTATTCCCCCACCGCTTTCGGATCCTCGATCTCCGCCAGCTCCTGACATTTATATTGGCAAATATTTTAAATATTCCCTGCCCCTGCCTCTGCTGCGGCCCGTGTGGGTGTTGCAACTTCAGGTGTCGTTATCGCGTCTCCCCGGTCTTTATGGTCCGATCCGGGAACGGCCTGGGGGCGCACCACGTCATTGTTTTTGATTCGAAAGAATCTTTAATATAATTGGAATTTTTATTGTCATGTGATGTCTGAGCTGGTTTTAGCCACCAGCGGATGAGTGGCTGAGCACTGCTTTAGGTGTTATTTGATGGCTTCCCCATTGGCGGGGCATGAATGTCGGGCAAGAGGTCTTCCATGAGGGTGGCTAGGCTCTTGAACATTTAATTAATGATATGCTATCAAATTTGTATAAAACTTTTCGTATTGGTAAATAATATTATCCTTAGTAGTAGGGCCCTAGCTTATCCCATCTCGGAGATCTTGTTAAAACCTCTGACATGGTTAGATAGACTCGACTGTTGATGCAGATTAGGAACTTAACCCTCCCATCTCCATGTTTACCTTAACATGCTGGAACCGCGACAAACTTTGTGTTTGATGGGACTGTTTTATTTGACTATCCTCTTTAGAGGGCCTTTAGCATTAGACAAGGTTAACTGGGTGTTTGGGAAAGTAGCGACCGTCTGTCCCGTAGCGCGGTTCACCACCAAGGGCCGAACCACACCTGCATTGACCCTACCACCGCCACGGGAGATGACCTGACCGCGTCCCTGAACCAAGGCCCCTCCCACGAAGACTGCGGGCGGATTCTTGGGACATTGGGACACCGGTGGCTTGCTGTCCTGCGCCTTCTCCTCCTCTGTCTTCTCATCGCTCTTCAGGTGGTGCGACACTCCCACCTGGCAGTTGCGCCAAGTGGGCAGGATCAGGCCCTCGTTCTTGGCCGGCCCGGTGAGGACCTTGTTGCCCGGCACCAGCTTGCTTAGCGGCTGCTGCTCCGGATGCCAGCCTCTGGGGGCTAACTCCGCCGTCTGCTCCATGCGGGTCATCTCCAAGTCAGCGGTAGTGATCCTAGAGCGGCCACACTGCAGGGCAAAGCTGAAGGCCGCCTTTATCTTGTCCCTGGTCATGGCTGGCGGAGAAGGACATACATTTTAGGGTCGCATTTAGAAGACTTCGAGCGCACTTACTGTAGGCGGCGCGGAGGAGCAGTTCCCGCATTTCGGGGTGCACATCCATCTTGACTTTCTCGAGCAGTTCGTCCACAAAGGCTAGGTCCTTCCTGAGGTCCACGTCCTTCTTGCGAATCTTCTTGCACTTCCTTATGACCAGCTTTCTGACCCGCTTTCTCACCGGCACATGCACGACATAAAACCTGGACTTGTGTAAAATCTTTTTGATTAAAATCTTTGTTGTTTTCTTCTTGACCGCCTTGATCAGCAACGGTGGCGGAAAACGTTTGGCCGATTTTTCAAAGACATCGTTGAAGCTATTCATTTTGCAAATTAATTTTTCCTCTAATACATATTTTGTTTCACAATGACTTGCTTGTGGGTATTGACATGTGAATTTCCAAATGAATGCTGGCAACTCCGGCGGTTGGGTTGGAACCTTATAAATGAAACCCTAAGCAGGAGTTTCGAAGCACTGATTTTAACTTATCGGAAGGTAAACCAAATTCTCAAATTTCTCAAATCATAAGATGTTATGCCTAATTAATTATAATCGACTTACTTATGTTGAATCTTAATAATTTTGTGGCTTTCCCTTCGGCAGCTGCGACTCCTTTACCAAGCTATCGCCTGAGTGGCGGCCAGGACGCCGGCTTTCCGGCTGCTCGTCCCACAGATGGCCTGCCGCTTGGCCTCGAGGATGTGCGCCCAATAGAGCCACAGGCCCAGGAGAACGACTACGTGCTCGAGGAGTCCGTGCGAAGGGTGACCCTCTCAGCGGCGCCGCTGCACTATCCCTGCCCCCTGCCGCTGACCCCGCCGCCCAGCTACTCAGAGAGATCCCGGCCCGAAGCGGTGCCACGGCTAGCTCCTCCAGTGCTCCCGCAGGCGGAGCATCAGCAGGCGCATCCGCCGGCCAGTGAGCTAGCAGCGCGCCAGCAGGCACGACGTCGCCGGAGACTCCGGGAGCTGCAGCAACAGCAGCTGCGGTTCGCCTCCAGCACAGACAGCTCCAGTAGCTCCGGATCCAGTGACTCGGAGCTGGGCAGCGGCGACAGGCGACGCAGGCGAGGATTGAGGGGTGAGTAGGAAGTAAACCTTACACATAACCATAGGATAAACCATAGCCTGGTGTTGCAGACGCCTACTGCCCGGACCTCTTGCACGCCTGCTCCCTGATCCTGCAGCAACCGAACGGCAGCAGCTCCAGCTCTGTGGGCAACTTCACGGCCACGCCCCCGCCCCCGCGGCAGCCGGAGAGCGTAGAGTACAGCTCGGACTATGTGGAGATCGACGAGCTGCTGCCGCTAGTGGCCGCCGGGCGGGCCAAGAGCACTCCCCAGCTGGCGATGGGTCAGAACCTGAGCCTCCGGCGACCGCGCATCTCACTCACCTGGGTGCTCCGAGAGCAGCAGCAGCAGCAGCAACAGCAGCAGCCCTCCCAGCCAGCCCCTCCCACGCCCCAGAAGGAGCAGCAACAGTCGGCGGATGAGGGGGCAGAGAAGACGGCTGGGCCGGCGGATCACCTGGTGATCCCGGCCAGAACAGAGCCCGTGCCCACCCAGCTGGATGTCACCAAAAAGCGGTACCGTGTCAAGCAGTTGCCCGGGGGCGGTGAGCCGCTCAATGGCTACGCCACCACGCCCACAGCCCACCAGGCGCCGCCCAACGGCCACCTGGCCAACCAGAAGTTCTTCAGCAACCAGAACCTGCTGGATGTCTCGCGGAGCGGTCCCGGCGTGGGCGGGGCTCCGCCGGTGGCCACCGCCGCCTCCACCAAAGAGCTGCTCTTCGTGTGCACGCCCCAGCGGGCGCCCAGGAGCGATAACCACAGCGAGGCGCTGTTGCTGGCCCGCAAGCGGAACGAGATCCGCAAGAAGCTGGCCCACAGGCTGCAGCAGGCGCGTTCCCAGGCGAGCGAGGGTGCCCGGGGATCGGTCACGGGCGGCGAGTCGCTCAAGTGCACCTCCTACTCGGAGCCCAGCCTGGTGGCCGCCTCGGAGGGCGGAGTCTCGACCAATGGCACCAATGGCGGAGTGAGTGCTGCGGGAGGAGCGGGCGCAGGTGGAGCAGCTGGGGCCACCCAACAGCGCAGGCACCGGCACCGCAAGCGCCGCGACCGCAATCGGGTGCAGCGCTTCGGCTACGAGATCCACAACGTGGACGAGTTCCTCTCCCGCTGCTCGCTGGCCACGCCCGGCAACATACCCGTGGTCCTGGCCACCGCCAGCACGCTCTACCAGACGCGGCCCGGCGGCTACCAGCTGGAGATTCCCCTGCCGCTGGGCATGGTGGTGAATGCGGTGTTCAAAAACCAGAACTGGCTCTACGTGCAGACCCCGCACGCGGAGGAGGGCTACGTGGGATACGCCTGCTGTCTGCCCCTGGGCATTCTGCCGCAGCAGGCACGGAACGGCTCCGCCAGGAACACACCCTGCTGGGAGACCAATGCGGATGTCTTCCCCCGGCCCTGCGGCAACATGACCGACTCGGAGAAGGAGATCCGCCTGCGAGGCGGCACCCGATCCGATGGCGCACGCACGCCCCGCAGCTCCAAGACCGTCAGCCAGCAGCAGGCACAGGAGGAGCTCCTGAAGATCAGCACCACCAACATTTCCATCAACAACAACAACACGCAGCACCACAGCAACAACAACAACGCCGGCCAGCTGGTGAAGACCGGCAGCACGACTAGCTCGCTGTACGGGGAGCAGCAGGTGGACAAGCTGTATCTGCGGGCGGCCTCGAAGCCGCGTCTGGTGGAGAAAGCCTACGCGCAGCTTCGCTCCACCCGCCAGGTGGCCTCCGGATCGGCATCGGTGCGGAGTGGCGCCTCGCAGGACGAGTACGTAACCCTGCAGAAGCAGCAGAAGAAGGTGCTGGCCAACGGGACAACGCACCTGCATCACCAGGCGCACGCCACGCGAAGGCTCTCGAGTGTGTCGTCGTACATCACGAACGGTCAGAATGGGCAGCATCTGCACCCGAAGATGGCGCCTCTGCCGCCGTACAAGCCGGCCAAGAGCCACCACCTCCTTCGCCAGCAGCAGCAGCAGCAGCAGCAGCAGGAGGAGGACGAGGTGGCCCAGCGGCAAACTCTAGTCGCCATCAGCACGGACTACATCACGGAGAGCATTGCGGTGCACAAGGGCGAGATTGTGACGCTGTGCGAGTGCCGGGAGTCCAAGGATCAGCGCCAGTGGTTCTACGTCCGGACGAGGGACGGGCGCGAGGGCTTCATTCCCGCCGAGGTGGCCGGCCACGGATACCTGTAGATGGCTCCACCAATGCAACCCATTCCACATCACCCCACCCCAAGCCCACGAAACAAGTCAAGCTCTACATTAACTCAATTAGCATTATAGCCGATACATCCGATACATCCGATACTTCTGTACTACGAAACTCGTATGTAGTAGGTCCAAACCCGAACCATTCATTCGCGCTCCCTGGTACGCTTCTAGTTGTAAACCGTACTCGCGTATTTACATATATCCAAGGTCGGTGTCTGTAATTGAATAATTGAATGTGGTTGGTTATGTATGTCGTGTGCAGAATTTTGTATTTATCTATTTTAGCATTAAGCCCTTTAGTCTATGTAATAGAACAACTTGCTAAACGAAAATCAAAGACGAACGCGCAGATGGAAACTATTTATAAAAATATTGTACTTGATGCTTCAACTAAATAAAGTAAACAGACATTTAAATTGCGCGCCAAATATCTAAGTGTTGAACCCATTTAGCGCGCCAATTCAAGTGAAGAACCCAACCTCTCGTATCCCAAAAGTATGCTGCGACTTACATAAATTACATGTATTTTACATGCTACTTTGGTCCGGGTTATATGGTAAATTAGGCGGCCCCCGATCGGTGGCTTGCATGGCCCAGTGCGTAAAGGGTCGGGGTCGTCCTGTTGCTGACGCGAGAAAAATATTCCTTTATTCTAATTTGTATTCCATCAATCAATTACTCGGTTTATATGGCAATTTTGAAGTCGCCCGATCAGTGGCTTGAATAGCGCAATGCATAAGGTGTCGGCCTTAAGAATTGCGGGGGTGTCATGTTGACACGAGTTCGATTCCAGGTGACGACGGCAGTCACAGAAAAATATTTCTCTACTTAATTTAAATTAATTAAATTTAAGAAATATACACTCGGTTAAGCATGCATTTGATCGATGGCCTTGGTGGCGCAGTGTGTTGAGTTGTGGCTTGTTTCTCTTGAGGATGCATTTTCTGTGAAAGGTCGTGGGTTCGATTCCAGGTTTGGGAAGGTGGTTTTCTGTTCCTTTAAAAATCGAATTAAAAAATTAGATAGCCAATGTAATATGTGATGTGATTGGCGGTGTCAATTCGACATATACACACAAGCATCGTCAATATCAGTTACTTTACATTAACAACATATGTATATGATATTTGACAAACATGATTCATATGTCTACATATATGGATTTGACAAATGTAAATGGATTTGACCAAGTATGGTTCATTATCTACATTTGACAAAAGTGTAGATATGGCGATTGGTCAGGAATGCGTATTAACAGAATGCATTCTGTTAAATGTGTGCTGTAAAGGGTAACAACTTTTTATTAACAGTGCGCTTTAAGAATTTGGCGCCAATTTTAAATTTGTGTAAATGCGAACACATTTTTTTCCACCCAAATCGGCTGCAGACCAACACCAATCAATCGTGTGAAGAGGCGTGTGCCAAACGAGGCGTGTGCAATGTTGCTATAGCACGGTTAAACCTTTTTTAAACGGTTAAAGTTTATAATCTGTAAACACCTGGTAATTCCAAGGGAAGGCTTAGCCGGGCGACCTTTGGGCACAAATTACGGATAAAAAGGCCGTTAACGAGTTCACTGGTAGTCCGTATACCATAATAACCCTTAATTTACAAAGTGTATGCGTGATTTTAGCGAAAAACAATCAAGGCAATGTAACAATTGTCTTAATCCCGTTTTGAAAAGTAGATAATTAAAAATACGATGAATTTAAAATAGATTTTCTTGATTTTATTATCGCTGACTCGCATATGTAGGTGTATATGAACAATAACATAAATGATGTTTCATCATGGTAGAGCTAATGGTTAATGGCTTGACACAATCGAAATGTTCCAATATTTGAGCTACTCGTTAATATTTTGTCTAAAATATGACAGTAAAATGTTGGCCAATTCGTATTACAGATAAACAGTAGAACCTTGATATTAATTTAGCTTTTGCTTAGCGTTAAAATCTATTGCCCATGCACTCGGCTCTCAAACTTCTCTACTAATATTAATATATGCGGCTTATTAAAAATATAAATACCATTCGCTTAAACATGCTATTGATATCATGATGTATATGCATAGGTTCCTCTAAAAAGTATTGCAACCTTCGTTCAACGTAGACGTCTCTCAGAGATGCCCTTACAATTTTTAACAGGAAGTGGTGTATACATATAGGTACTTAATTATGTTTTCACTTAAACAATTAGGGTGTTAATCGTAGTAAACAGTACATGGTTAAAATGAGCATAATCGTAGTTATACACTTCGACAGAGAACATGAAACAGAAATTTACAAAACTTGAGACTGGCGGTGCGTCGTCTGGGGATAATATTTTACAATTGATTGGTCCGACAACGCGCCTCTTGTCCCAGAAAATGAGCAAAACAAATGGAAAGCTAACCGAACACGACACAAAAACATGACTGCTAATAAAACACTATAAAATAAATTAATCTAAAAGTCGACACATTAAAATATGAGCGCGATCGATCGATCGATCGCAAGTTCAACTAAATCAATCCCCTGCTGCTTCGGCACTCCGCTCACTTGCGGAATTCCGGACTGGAGCTGGGCGACGCCGTCGACACGTTGTCCAGATTGGAGTTTGAGTTGTCGAAGCTCTCGTGCTGCGGCTCCGGCTCGGTGGGCGCCTCCGGCTTGGTCAGCAGCACGGTCATGTTCTTCACGTTGCTGGGCTTCTCCTCGTCCTGGTTGATGTTCAGCATGGCATCGTTCATGCGGTGGTAGTGCGGCTTCTGCGAGGTGCTCGGCCGCGAGTAGTCCAGGTGGTCGTACTCATCTGCAGGGTCAGAGAGAAGGCAAAACATTAGTCAGGGGCTCTCCACGGATTGCTCGACACTGGACGCATGAATGACACAAAAAAAAGACAGAGCACTACACGAAATGGTTGATCAGCAATTGCTTACCCTCGGGGAACAAGATCTTGCTATAAATTTTCACTGATTTATGCCGAAATGTGAGTGCGAATGTGGAGTATATATAGTTAGTTTGCGAGTTGTCCAAGCTGACTTTTGGGACAACTGGTGGTCGGACAACTTACCAGGATCTTTGCAGCCCTCCTTGTGCTTGATCTCGTCATACACGTGCTCCTCCTTCAGCGACTCGTTGTACACGATCGGGTTGGTGAGATCGGCGTTCAGGTTCTTGCGCAGCAGGTCGTGGTTGTAGTTGATCGAGTAGCTGCCAACTGTGGGAAGGCCAAGAAACGCGTTAGTTTGCAGCAGCGATCTCCGTCCCGACGCCTTACCCCTGCCACTGGCATTGGAGTCATCGCCGCCGTAGTCCGTGCTCATGGTGCTGCGTTGGTCAAAGTTGTTCATCTTGGAGCGCATGTTGTTGGGCAAGAGCCGCGTCTCCGCCTGCATCCCGTAGACGGGATTATCGAAGTTGTGGTTGCACGGCGGCCAGCCGGGGGCTCCGTTCGTCTCGTGGGTGTAGTGCACGTGGGCGATCTCCGTCTTGAGGTTGGACACCCGCCGGCGGTAGTAGAAGAACACCGCAAAGATGACAAACGCAAAGAGCGTGAGCAGGACCAAGGTCAGGGCCACGCTGGCGCGGCTCGCTGCAAGGAGTTGATGGCTATTAAATGAACACTTCATTGCAGTGGGAGAACTCACAGTCTTCGCTGCGATCCCCGACCCGTTGGGAGGCGATCAGCTCGTCGCAGTTGTCGCCGGTGTAGCCGCTCCGGCAGACGCAGCCGTGGGCCGCATGGCACAGGAAGTTGGCCGAGGGGCAGGCGCAGGCGTTCATGCAGTGCTCGCCGTAGAAGCCCTCCGGACAGACCTCGTCGCAGCGGGTGCCCGTCCAGCCCGTCTCGCAGATGCACATGCCGTCGTTCTTGCGGCACACCTTGTGGTGGACGCAGCGGCACCGCTGGGCGCATCCCTGGCCGTAGGTGTCCGTGGGGCAGGACTCGTTGCAGTTGGCCCCCGTCCATCCGGGCAGGCACTGGCACTGCCCGCTCACGTGGTTGCACTCGCCGCCGTGCTCGCAGTTGCACTTGAGCTTGCAGCCGGGCCCGTAGAGTCCCGCCGGGCAGGGATGCTCGCAGGTGAGGCCCAGGTACCCGGTGCGGCAGAGGATCTCCCCGGTTATGTGGTCGCAGCTCTTGTTTCCTGTTAAACAAAGCAAATCGTTAGGCCGTGCATCTAGCTAAGGGAGCTTCACCTACCGTGCAGTATCTCCGGGCAGCGCTCCTTGCACTCCATGCCATAGAATCCCTGCGGGCAGGGCTCGGCGCAGTCGGCCCCGGTCCAGCCGGGCGAGCAGATGCAGTTGCCGGAGTCCGGGTCGCAGGAGGAGTTGTTCAGGCATCTGCAAACTTTATCACAATTTTCACCATAGTAACCGCTGCGACAGTTGGTCTCGCAATGAACGCCTTGAGTTCGAATTCCCGGACACACGACAACAGGATAAGAGAAACCCGGAACATAAATACAGAACAGGTGCAAAGAAGGCAAATTAAAATTGATAATTGACAAGAATACACGCATGCAGACATATGGATGCATTTGCAAATGAACGAAAGAAATGAAACGGGTGCTAATCGTGAGAGTTAATCGTGAGTTGGCAGTGCGGCTAACATGTTAGTAGTCCTAGCTTCAGGTGTTCCTAATTCAATCTAAAAAGCTGCTCAAAGTCAGCTAAAATCAGATATAAAACTGCCCTAAATTGGGTGCAAATAATGCGCATTAATTTGAATGGGAATGCCTGACAGATGGAATGGTGATGGAGTTGATGAGTCGAGCGGAATGACTGATAGTACCTCCCCAGTCCTGCTTGCACACACACCGCCCGTTGGTGGCGTCGCAGGCGAGGCTGTTGTGGAAGTCGCACTGGCACTTCTGGCTGCACTCGTGCCCGAACTTGCCGGGATCGCACTTGCGCTCGCACCGGGCGCCCGTCCAGCCGGCGGCGCAGGTGCAGGTGCCGTTCTGCGGGTTGCAGGCGGCGTTGTTCTGGCACTCGCACACGCCGGTGCAGTCCTGCCCGAAGTGATTGAGGTCGCAGGGCCGGTCGCACTTGATGTTCTTCCACCCGGCCGTGCACAGGCACTGTCCCGTCTCCGGCACGCACTTGGCCCCGTTCTGGCAGTCGCAGCGCAGGGCGCAGTCCTGGCCAAAGGTCCCCGCCGGGCAGCTCTCCTCGCAGGTGGCTCCCTGCCAGCCGGGCGCGCACAGGCACGTCCCGTTCACCGGCGAGCACTTGGCGCCGTTCTTGCAGTTGCAGGTCTGCTCGCAGTTGAGGCCGTAGCGCAGGAAGGTGCAGGGCCGGGTGCACTGGGCGCTGCTCCAGCCGATGCTGCACTCGCACTTGCCCGTCTCCGGGTGGCACTGCCGCGTGTGCTCCATGTCGCACTCGCAGGTGCTGTTGCAGTCCGGCCCGAACTTGTCCGGCTCGCAGATGCGCTCCTCGCACCGCTCGCCCCGCCAGCCCGGGTTGCAGATGCACGCCCCGGTGGCCCGGTTGCAGGTGGCCTCGTTGGCGCAGTCGCACCGCTCGGTGCAGTTCAGCCCGTACGTGTTCAGCGGGCACTCGTCGAAGCAGCGCTCGCCCTGGTAGCCCGGCGGGCACTCGCACTTGCCGCTGATGTGGTGGCAGGGCGCGCCCTTGTAGCACTCGCAGGACAGCTCGCAGCCGGGCCCGTACGTGCCCACCGGGCACTTGTTGGCGCACACGTTGCCCGTCCAGCCGGGGTTGCACATGCAGGCCCCCGTCTCCGGCTCGCACTTGCCGTCGTTCTGGCACGGACAGTCCTGCTGGCACTGGGCGCCGTGCTTACCGTCCGGGCACCGCATGTCGCATCTAATTTGGGTTGGGTCGGACGATTAGTCGGAGAGCGGAAGGTACGGGCGGGCACCCACGGGATCATGGTGGAGTTTTCTTCAAAACAGGCTCAACCATTGCGAGCTAGAGACATAACACCCAGCAGCAACAAATGGAAACAATGCATTACCCCTAAAACTCTCTGGAAAGACTCTGCCTCTGGGTGTAACTGTCTTTATCCCATTAATGGTTATATACTCCCCATGATCCCCTGGGATGTCCGCTTGTTCTCCCTGGTAGGTCAAAGTCTCCTCCTGAACTTACAGGGGACCCGTGAAGCCGGGGGCACAGGTACACTCGCCGGACACGTGGTGGCACTTGCCGNGGAGTTTTCTTCAAAACAGGCTCAACCATTGCGAGCTAGAGACATAACACCCAGCAGCAACAAATGGAAACAATGCATTACCCTAAAACTCTCTGGAAAGACTCTGCCTCTGGGTGTAATTGTCTTTATCCCATTAATGGTTATATACTCCCCATGATCCCCTGGGATGTCCGCTTGTTCTCCCTGGTAGGTCAAAGTCTCCTCCTGAACTTACAGGGGACCCGTGAAGCCGGGGGCACAGGTACACTCGCCGGACACGTGGTGGCACTTGCCGCCGTTCTCGCAGCGACACTCCTCCGAGCAGTTGGCTCCGAAGCGGCCCTCAGGACACAGCTGGGCGCAGCGGTCTCCGGCGTAGCCCTTGGCGCACTCACATTCGCCGGAGAAGGGCTCGCAAACGGCGCCGTTGAGGCAGTCGCACTCCATCGAGCAGTTCCGGCCGTATCTGCCCGGCGGACAATCTGCCGAAGATGACAACCAAAAATTGATTACCACGAACGCATTACGGAGGGTCACAGCACCGCGGGTGTTACGTGTTACGGGGTTGGACGGTTAGTTGCTGCTTGCTTGCTCTCATAGCGTGATTGCACATTTGCTTATTTACATTAGGCCACGAAATTTTGAGGCTTCTGGGTTGAAGACATAGTGCAAAAGCCTGCTTTCACTTGAAGGATTAAGCCTAATAGGACTGCGTGTTTGTGTGGGTTTTTTAGAGTGTTCAGCGTGTTCAATTTGTGTGTGATTGTGGGGTGTGTTTTAAAATTGCAATGTTAATATAAAAAAAGGTAAACCAACTCAAGATACAAAGCACAAAAACAAGCAGAGACAGATAACAGCTACGGAGAAGCTACGTGTGCAGGATCTTTGGTAGTCCAAAGACAAGGGTCCTTGCAGAGACCGTGATTGGGCTTTGATATCTCGGATAGGAACTAATACTCCATCTATGTTTACAATGTGCAATTTTTACTGACAGTCACGTATAAAATTACATTCAGATTTTCAGTTCCATGGCTTAGCGAGAGTCTCTTTGTACAAAGCAATTTTGAGCCGAAATACTCCGCAGTCTACTCCGCGGAACCATTATGGTTTATGGTGTCTTGTTCTTTTGGAAGTAATAGTGTCTGTTGGGCGGACCCGGCACATGGACGTACTCCCGGAACTCGTCGAGCGTAAATTCGTTGGGGTTGTACTTGAATGGCTCGGTGTGCGAGGTGCCTAGGAGGGTCTCGGTCACTGAGGATGCCCGCGTTGTGGCAGCATTCGACGGTTTATCAACACTCTGATGTACGCCAAATACCGTCCAGATGTCGTAGTCGGAGTCCTCCTTCTCCTCCTGCTGCCATTCCTCGACGACCTCGTGGAGGCTCGTCCAGGACGGGCAGTTCTTGAGGCACTCCGTCCGCTTGGCCTCCGCATCCTCAATCTTCTGAACCATCGGGTGCCGCATGGTCTTGGCGTGCGCCAGCAAGTCGTGGATCTCCGGAAAGCGGTCTGTGTCGCGGAGATACGAGGACTCGGCGTGGCTAATGTTCCGCCGCACAACAAGCTCCGCCTCGAACTCCTCGTCCTCCCCCAGGTCGCAGTTGCGGCAGTCGAAGTGGGAGATCTTCATGTTGCTGTTCAGCGCGCACAGCAGCTGTCTGCCCGCGCTCTCTCCAAGGGGATTCGCCGCCATGTCCAGTCGGCGGAGCGGCTCGTGACGGCGCAGCAGGGAGCCGATCTGTTCCACGAGCACATCCTGTTGGATTTTACCGATGGCGGTCACGTTCAGCTCCTCCACGTGCTCGGTGCCGAGGATGCGGTGGCACAGTTGAGTCAGGGCCGTCTCGCTCAGCCGGTTGTTGGCCAGTCCCAGGTACTGGAGCTGTCCCCCAACCGGCTTCTGCAGCGCCTGCCCAATGGCCGTCATCGTCTTCGTGTCCAGCTGATTGTACTCCAGCTCCAGGGCCTTCAGCATGATCGGCCGGTCCAGCAGCATGCCCAGGTAGGGCCCGCAGTCGTCGGGCATCTGGTCGTAGCCCAGGTCGACCACCTGCAGTTCGGGCAGGGTGCGCAGCACCCGGCACAGCGGATACAGCTTGTAGGCGTTCATTCGGCTGTTGCGCAGCCGGAAGATCTGCAGCTGCTCCAGGGGCACTAGCCCCCGGGCCAGGTGGACCATGTCCTTGAGCGAGAACCGCATGTGCCGCTTGTGGTAATTGACGCCCACCTTGGGTCCCAGGAACTCCAGAGTCAGCGAGACCAGGTTGACAAAGTGCCGGAAGAAGCTGAGGTTTATGTGGTGGCACAGGTCCTCGTCGTAGTCGAAGTTCTTCAGATACTGCATATACTTCTGCTTGTTTCGCGCGTCAATGATCTTGTCCTCCCCATCGTCCGGCTCCGGCGGCACAACGAGGTCGAAAACACCTTTGAAGCGCGCTTTGCGCCTGCGCTTCTTCGGCGGCTCTTCCGGCTCCCGCATCGATTTCAGCATGCGGCTCTTCTCGCGTTCCAGGTGCGCCAACTCCTCCTTGGCCTTCAGCTCGCGCAGCTTCTGGCGGGCCGCGTTCCTGTCGCGCCTGGCATCATGCCGCTCTCGGTCGGAGGTTGATTCGTCGGACTGCGAGCCCGAGTGAATGTGGTTCTCTTGAAATGCAATGGAGTATCGGTTTAGCTTTTTGGCCCCCGGTTTCCCCACGTTGCCCGTCTCGCCCTCGGGCTCCTCCTCCTCCTCGCCCTCATCGTCTCCGTCGGCGGACTCCCGGGTGCTCGGCTCGTCGCTGGAGATGATCATGCTGTCGGTCTCCACGGAGCTGACGTCCGGCTCCGAGTCGCTCGACTGCTGCACCTGCCGACGGAAGCCGTACTCAGTGATCGACTGCAGGTGTTTGATGTCCATCACCCGGACGTCGTCCCGTATTAGGTGCGCCAGCTCCGCCATCTCATCTTCGGGCCAGAGAGCTGCCGGACAGGCCTCCACCAGCTCTACGTACTTGATGCTCAGCCCCTGGCCGCGCCAGTCGTAGTCGTGGAGGCCCTTCGTCGAGAGACACTGCTCCTCGCTCTTTGCCAGTACCACCCGCCGCCAGTAACGCACGTCCTTCACAAAGTAGCACTTCCGCAGCGGCAGCTCCACGTCGATGGAGTCGTAGTGGATGCGCAGCTGCAGCGGATCTTGGCGGACGAGCGGGGCGATGTGGAAGGTTCCCATCTTGGCCAGCGCCCGCACGCACAGATCCGCCAGCGTGCCCACGCGATCGTGCTCGATGAAGGCCTCTGCGAACGTCTCCCGGTTGCGTTCGCTCAGCATAAAACGGAAGGATGCCTCCGGCGGTTTGTACAGGTCGTACAGGGCCCTCAGCGTCGTGTCATTGGGTATGCTAAAGGTGTTGGTGCTCAGCGGCGGGAGGTATCCAGAGTCCTCGACCTCCATCCTTGGACATCGAGGGTTTCTTGTGTGGTTTTAAACTAGTCTTTTTTTGTTTTCTCTTTTTAGCTTTTTTTTTTAGTTTTTCTTCTAAGAAGTGTAACTGAGAAATGTCATGTTGGATGTCTAACTTTAGCCAAAAATATTAACTAACTAACCCTCCCCAATCCATGCAAGGACCTCGAACATTAAGCGACAATAACATCATTGAATCCCCGGACTAACCCAAGGCGTTCCATTGTACACAAAACATTTAGGATACAACATAGAGGCCATAAAGCACAAGTGCAGATCAATAGGGCACAAGCAACTTACTTATATCGCAGGCGGGTCCTCCGTAGCCATGGTCGCACTTGCACTTCTCCGGGGAAATGCATCTGCCGTGCTCGCAGGGCTCCGAGCAGTGCGGCACGCACTCGCCGTTGCTGGCCACGTAGCCATCTACAGAGATGAAGGAACCCCAACAGGATTAGAAATGGGGAAGGGCGGCGCGAGAAGTGCCACAGCACTCACCACAACAGTCCTTGACAACGCGCGTTTTCATGATCGTCTTTGTCCTGTTGACCACCCGGTTTTTCAAGCGATAGTTGGAGCACCTCGGCGGAATGGCCACGCACCAGGAGGAGACGCGCTCCTGGTACGACTGCATCTCGGTGAACACCACCTCAACGGGATAGCTGGCGGATCAAGGAAACCTCTTGTTAATGCCCCGTGGAGTAGGATTCGCCACAGACTTACTTCTCCCGCTTGCTGCAGACATTGGGCCCGTCCAGCCTCCTGAGCTCCGCCTGGGCCACAGCCAGCTGCACCAGACAGGCGATGAGGATCAGGCGCAGCATTGTGCCAGTTCCTGGGATATAACTTCTCTTGATGGATCTTCTGATGCTGCTGCTGCTGCTCTGGCGGATCACATCGAAATAAAAGCAACACTGGCAGTGGACAGTCTTTTGTCGCCGGATGACTCAAAGCGTGATATATTCAGCTGCAAGAACAAAGGGAAAAGTTATTGCATTAATCAGTAGTTGGGGGAGCATTTATTATTGAGTTATTCCCGTGGCGATAAACCTTGTTTTGTTACAGAACAAAGTGAGCTCCTCCTGGAACATTGTAAACTTTAATTAGAGGTGTTGCAGTTACCAAGATTATTTCCCGAGACCAGGCAAAACCCAAAGGTAGGAAACCATCCATCCAAAGTAACTATTTCCTCTAGGGCTTAATAAAGTTTTAGGGCCTTATTATCGAAAGCAAACAGGTGAGAGTCCCGTGCTATTGAATGTTTGCCATCCCAGTGGCCCATGACAAAAGTGGGACTCTGCTTTTTATAACCAAGAGGGCCTTGACTTTCGGAATCCTAGTGTCATCGTCCAACCTGGGCGGTGGAGTCAGTCATAACGTAGATAAATTCCAACACAGTCACAAATTGAAAGCAGCTCCGTGATTTTGTGCGGATTCTATTTTCTGAAGAAAAAGCTGTTAAACAGACGAAATTAAACCAGATTCAAAGAAAGGATGCACAAGCAACGTTTGCCCTTCACAGCCGGCGGCCAAGGAGGCGCCTTCGGCCCCAGCGGCTTCAACTTCAACCCAGCCGCCTACGGCGACGCCGGCGGCCTGGCCGCCGATGGCCTCAACGGGATGCCCTTCCTGGGGCAGGGGATGCCGAAACCCGCCCTGCGCTCCCAGCGCCTGCTGGCCGACGAGGTGGGACGGGAGATGGTCTCCCCGTCCTCGCCGGCAATGACGATGGCCCAGCGCGTCATGGGCGGAGGACTGGGGCGAGGCTCCCCAGGATCCGGAGGCGGCATGCCACGTCCGTCCGCAGCCAACAGCTACGGCCCCTACGAGGGCGACGCCTCGATGCTCTCGATGTTGGACGACAGCGGCAAGGTGCCCAATGAACCGCTGATGCACTTCGGCCCGACCATGGCTCACAATATTGGCATTTCTGCGGCCCAGCGGGAGGCGGCCGTGGCCGCTGGACTGCAGGACCCACTCGCCGACACCGGATCGGAGAGCGACTTCTGCATCCAGGACAACGCGGCAGAGTCCCGCTGGAAGCGCGGCTTCGACTGCTTCATGTCCGCACTGCCGAATCGGCAACGCCAGAGCCTGCAGTCGGGGCTGAAGCGCTGCAGCGACAACGTCCTGGTCACAAACGTGCTGCTGGTGCTGCAGCTGACGGCCTGGCTGATTTTCGCCGGCATCAAGATGCTCGTGTACTTTTGCGGAATGAACATACCCTTTCGCAGAGGACTCGTGCGCACCAAGTTCCAGGTGCGCAGCACGATGCGCTACTTTCTGTGGCGCCTGGCGAACGCCAAGGGTAACGACACGGTCGTCTTTCTAATCGTGGCACTGGCCGCGCCCTGGCTCTTCCTACTTAGCCTCGTGGGATTCGGCGTCTCGTTCCTGTTCTCCTTGCGCACAGGCCTGAAGGAGGCCGCCCAACGGCTGCGCCACCGCTTCATGTAGGACACCCCCCCATGGATCGGAACACGGATGGTGGCGGAACCGACCCGGACACAGGCGAGACTGGAACGAACATCTCCACCAACAACCGCCCACCATCCCCGTACACACAGCACCCTTCCAAGGACACACAAGGCGAGCATTCCCAAAACAGAACGAATCATGAATATATACTACCCTATCTCGATGACATCCCATATCTTGTGTGTTGCAGCAACTAATAAAGAACATGACATGTGGCAATGGCAATAGATCGATCACCTTTCTTGCGAAGCTTAATCGCCTATTGATGTCCTTTGCACTCGCAGAGCTTTGCTGCTGCCCACTGGCTCTGCTCATCACTCACGCAGCAATTAAATGTTTGTGCTTTATTTTTGCCATTTATCCCGCGTGATAAACAAATTTGCAAAAAGCAAAAACATTTCCGCTGCTGCTGGAGCAGAACCATCAGCGCCAGATACCAGATTGTGGGGGGTTTGTGGGTCGTTCCGTTTCACTTTCAATTGCAGTCCAGCACGGGAAGTTTTTCCCAGCATCATTTGAATAGTATATATTCATGATTCATTGACTGCACAGACATATGAGTAGGTATGTATGCCACAGAAGATACCCTAGGGTCTAGGGCCCAGGGGCATTGCAACGGTTCAGATGTCTAGATGTCTAGAAGGTAAAGGTAATGAACACGAGACCAATGGAACTCGCAGGCAACTGGGTCAAGTTTGGGTGTGAATTTGAATCTCTTATGCCCCAAAGATTGCATAATATCGGAAGGCTATTACGAGGAAGAAGCTCCACCTTAGGCAATCCGGTAACCCTTGTTTACCCTAAATACCAAGCATTACCCATTTGAAAAGTATCCATAGCAAGGGAGAGCTGTTATTACGAATTGACATGAAGCATCGCCCGGGTATGTCTGTTCAGTTGGAAAATACCTGCAATTAAGGCGGAAACTCTCGTGTTCCCTACAGCCACGATAATTACCGTGTTGGCTGCTCTATAATATAACGTCCGAATTGCATGTCTTATTTATTGTTGCAAAAATTGATTTTACAATACGACAAAAATATTTAAAACAATTTTTTTTACATAACAGTGTCATATCAAAGTTTATTTAGTTATTAAAATCTTTTAAGTGAGCTATATTTGCATAAAATCGGTTCAGTAAAGCATTGGTCTCGAGAAAAACGGGTTTAAAGTTTTAGGTTACCCCAACACATCACCCAACCTGTCTGTTTTGGGAATGTTCTTGTATAGTTTAACAATTGATTAGGAATATCGCTAAAGGAGGGAACCTCCCTAAGCTACATCGGAACAATAATCTGGGTCTGTTTGAACCCAACAAACGTGATAACATCGGGGCGATAAGCACCTTAGTATACAGCGAGCTGGGTTCACTGAAATTTGCACAAGTTCCTAGGTGACTAATTCAGTCTATAGTTCAGTTTACGGCATACTCGTAAACACACGGATGCGTAATCCGGTCATGGACATGGACTAATAGAATAACAGCAGTTTGTGCCTTAAATAATTTAATTCCCTGCAGTGGGGCACATTCGAGAAGCTCAGACCGAACTAAAAGATGGAATTTGTTAGAAAAAAAACTCGTGAGATTAGAAAATCTGAACTCGAACTAAAGAGATAAGCCAAAATGATCTATATTTCCGCGTGTACCCTTAAAACAGCTCCCTGATTATGTGCATTTCCAGGAGAAACCAGTTTGTATTCGCAGTTTACTGATTTGTTTACATTGCTGATTGCCAGCGTTTTAATGAGCCCAATGAAAGTGTCGTGAATGACTCATCCTGCCCGGCTGAGCGATGCTAGAAAAGTATCTATAGCTGTCGGCCAGTGCTCGTGAGTTTTTCAATGGGCAACGTGTTCGTTTTATCGAGTATATTGATTCCATTTCATTCACTAAAACAGCATCTGGTGGGCTGAATCACTGAATTCATTCAGCACTGCTTAGTAGGGCGACTGTTTCGCTAATTGTGGGGAGCTGGTCATAACTGAACGATCGTTTCCGGCCCTTTCCCAATTATTGGGTTGTTAAGACACTCTTTCTGTTTACTTGCACTCGCTGCTGAGTTTTTAATTGGCCGGATTCATTGCACAAACATTGGCAGTAAATAAACATTATTGAAACCACTGCCACTCTACTCTGCTGAGGGGTAAACGAATGTCAAGCCAATAAATGTAAACACCTGACAAAGGCTACAAGCTGTCTATCTACGATGTCTTATATAGTGAAAATGCTATAGGTATGTATATAGTAGATATGACTAATCCCCTGAGGACTTGACTGCTGGCGCTAGAAAACGGAGGAAATTACACTCAAGTGGCTCGATCGCCACAAAAGCTGTGTCAGACATTTTTAGAACACAGAGAAAGCTTTGTGCGAAAGCGATTTAAGTTCATGGATACAAGCTTCCAGCTTCCAATTGACCACATTCACCTAGTCGAGTCGTTCTTGAGAAGAATGCAAAGAAACAGCCCCCAGTTCTGGATAGCAAACTGGGAGCTAATGTCTTCCGACTACGACATATGGGTATCCATGACGGAAAGCCTGGATAAGACTGCTCCCCCGATACTGCGCAGTTGATTAAACAAACAAAGACCGGGGAACCGACGCTATTTACACAGAAACGCTGCGTCTGGATAAAGCCGCCTCTTGGCCTGTACTTTGGATTATGAAATCCGAGCCCATCCCCGGTCGGCCAGAGCTCCAATGCTTCACTTCCAGCGGGCCATTCAATGCCAAATAGCGCTGATAAAATAAAATATGATTTAAATAAACAAATGCGAAAAGTAATAAACAGAAATTGAATAACAAATGTTCTGGTCGCGAAACGTGAGTCCGGGCCATATAATCGTGCAATTAGTTGGAACAAATTTCGCTTTGGAATTCGAATTCGAATTCGAATTCGATGGTCCCTGGCACTCTCAGGCGGTTGTGTAGTTTCGACTTTGACTTGGCCTGTGCATCCAATTAAATCCCCCGGTGAACAGGGTAATGGCAACATGAAGCACCTAAAACATGGCACCTTATTATAGCGATGACAGTAAAACTTCCACTTTAAATCCAAAAATGACAACGTGTGCAAATGACAAAACATAAATTGCTGAATAAATTTCCAGCCACGTCAGCTGGCGTGGCAGTTGAGCGAGCTGAGACGCTTGGGTGTATCACATTCACCTCACTCTGTCGCCCCTGTATTGGCCAATTAGCAGGCGAAGCTCTGATTTCCAAGCCCGCCAGAAGCTTCCTAGACCATTTCGGCGAACGTACCTTGGCACTTTTACGGCGAATACAACAAAATAGTCCCCCAACCCACAAAGCTTTGCATAATCACTGCACTTGCAACAATGCGGAGAAAGCTAAGACATTGGATATTGCAGGGAAATAGAAAAAGAATAGGGAACCCTCTGCAGAGGGGGGAAATAATGGAGAGACAAGCCCGTCACGTAATGGAAATCTCGTCTAGAGGCCTTTTACCTCCAGCCACTCCCTTGCACAAAGATATCAATAAGGCTGAGTAATTATCATGACAAAGTCGGCAACAAAGTTCCAGACATCATGCCGGGGTGTGGGCCGATTAAGTGCAGTTTCAACAGTTTCATTGCGGCTCGTTTGCATTTTTCTGTCGAGCATTGCACTTTGCCAAGTCCACGTCCTAATCACGCATGCAGATGATGATCATCAGGCGGCCACTGTCAATGTCGAAGTTGTCTGGATAGAGGTTAAATGTTCTGGGAGAACCCACACATGTTTTTTATCAGTCAAGCGTGGAAGGTATACCTTCCCGCGATGTTTCCCGGGGATTCCCGGTTATCGCAACGAAACATCGTATGTCTGTTCCTTGCTGATTAGCTGGAAACAGACATTGTCGTGCATATTCACACACTCATCGAAGGTAGAGGAATATGGGGACCAGAAGTGACTATAATTAGATTGAATTAAACGCATTAATTTCGCTAAATTCAATTTGATATTCTCAATTGAATTGAATGGGGAATTGTTTGAATTATCCACAATATATATTTTGTGGTATGTGTTATTTCTCAGCAATCAGCAGCTGTGTTTGTTAGATTCTCACATTTATCTATATCTCTTTGTGCGGTGCACTGCAAGAATAAGATAACCTAATCGGGGTCTATTTTTATCTGGGATTTACGAAGAGGCATTTGGTGTTTGTAAAGATCTTCAAGGTTTAGCATACGGATTTAAATGACTTGTAATATTCCAATACATTATGTCTCACCAATTACTATATTTATCTTTAGATATTTGTCTACGCTATCTGAAATACTCTTTGGGACTTATAATAACCTACAAATTAACGGAATTATTATATAAGTTGTAGAAGATTTATTTTTAAATGCTTAAAGGAAGTCTTATAAACTAAGTTACGATTGTTTTTCTGCTTGAACCCTTGGATATAATGAAAGGAAGTTAATATATCCTTATGAATAGTATAAAAGTTACCCAATACTTATGCTTTAAAAACTACTATCTTTTTTAGATACTTGTAGAAAGTCTAGAAAACCACTTGGGCTGTCTTGGATAGTCTTTTGTACTTGTTGAATTAGTAGAGGCTAATGATTGTCTAATAATTACTATATAAAGCTAATATCTTTTTAAATACTAAGAGAAAAAATTAGATACCTAAGCAGAGTATTTTGTTACTTATTTGAGATACTCCTCGGCATTTGGAGAATGAGAAAAAAGCTAATGATTTTCTTATAATTACTCTATAAATTATCCAAGATTTGTGCCTCCCAAAGTTGATATTTTTTTTTAGATATTTATAGGATAATGGATAATGAGAAGAAGCTAATGCTTTCCCAATAATTACTGGAATTACGCCCTAAATTATCCAAGATTTGTTGATGTTACTGTATACTTTTTACTTACTGTATACAATATTTATGCCTTGCCAGCCACTATATCTTTTAGGTACTTACTATCTAAGATACCCTCTACCTTTTGCGACCTTTTGGGGAACTGAGACCCGAAATGCATCCCCGTTTTGCTTGTGTTTTGCTTGATGCTAACGATACTCTAATAATAAATACACTATTACGACTATTTCTTATAAAAATTAATAGGGGCCCATTTTTTCTCTCTCTCTCTCTCTCTCCGTTGGGTATCAAACTGACACCCGAAATGTATCCCCGTTTTTGCTTGTGTAGCTGCTCTGCCAGCGGGATGTATCCGGCGGGTCTCTGGGGGCTGGAAGCGATGGAACTATTGCTGACAATGCGGGTCGCAGGCGGCCAGGGGAGGGTGGCAGACTCCGCTGTTATTCTCGAGCGAGAAAGGAAGAGGAGGAGAAGAAGATCATCAAATCTGCGGCGATCGAGAAAGGCGGAAAGACCGTAAAACGCGAAATGTGAAAGAGAAACCAGAACTGGTTTAGCCCCAGCCCGACGACCGTTAACAAATTCGCTAATTGCCTTATAAACAAACCGAGTGTGGGAAAGCAACAAAGGAAAAAGGGGAGAATCGACTCTTGCAAGTGCAGGGCAGTGACACATTTCCACTAAAAATAAAGGCATTACAAAAAAATGCCTCTAAAAAACAGAGACAAGACCCAAAAGATACTTCCCGAAGTTGAGATAAATTACACTCACTCACCAATAACCAGTTTCCGATTCCACTCAAAACAAAGGCGGCCAAGAATGCACTCGAAGAAGTTCTCCACTCGAAGGTTTCCCCAGCTCCTCCACGTTGCTCTTTTTATTTGGTTTTTTGTTTTCTTTGACACCTTTTTAGACCATTTATTGCACAGACTATTGCGAATTTGTTGTATTTTTAAACGATTACAACATCTCCCCGTTTGCGTTTCGCACAAAACCAGTTTCCTTTTCACTTTGGCACCCGCTCTTCTGCCTTTTTAACAGCAATTAAATGCAATATAGGCGACTAAAATGCAATTAATTTCCGAACCGAACCGATCCGAACCCAGCCCAACAACGACGACAACAAAAACAAGCACTCACGAAGGGCAACAAGAACCAGAAACAAGAACAAGAACGAAAACACTATTAAACGCACAGTACGCACAGTAAGTAAAACGCAATTGACGATACCGAAATGCACTTCAATTGTTGCGCCAATTGGAGCTCGTTGGCAAGCACGGCAATTTCGTGTGTTTCCTTTTGCTCGCCAGCGCGCACACCAACAGATTTAGTTAATTTATTAAGCGAAATTAACACGCGAAGCGACGACGCGAACGCGATGTTCTTCCACTTTGGTCGCTGCGGTGTGACTGCTCGCGGTTAGCGGGAGCATCCATCGCAGCCGCGCTCAAGAAATATATGGTAACACTATCGGTTTGTTTATTTTCCATGCACCCTACAGGTCGGCATATGCGTTGCCTCAGAAAGTTTTAATAACAAAAATTATAGAATTGTTAGCAGAGCATTAGTTATGGTAAAAAATCTATAACAATAATTTCAAATAATGCTTAGAAACCTTGAGGTTTGTTGCCTGCACGAAGCAATTATTATTATTTGATCCATTTTAAAACTGTCATAGCTAATAAAATTGCTTCACATTACAATCTGATCCTAACTGATCCTAAAGCGGCAAACATTCTTGATCGTAAATGAACTAATTGACATAGGTCGGAAATCCTTTATATTTATAGCCTATACCAAAAATTTGTGGGATGTACTTATATATTATTTGTAATTATTTAAATTTTTATTGCACCAAAACTCACCTATACTTTATTTATGATTTGATAAGCCAGTTATTATTATTACTGCGTAAACGCAATTTGGACCAAATTCAAACTATAGTAAAATTCTTGATCGTAAAAGAACTAGTTGGGATAGGTCGGAAATCGTAAATATATATCGCCGACCCAGAATATAATAGTATATGCTTTTTTTTAATCAGTATTAGTCTGATAAACCTTTTAAATATTTTTTGCCCAAAGCCCTTTTCTTGTTTTAATTACTTTATGACTTGATAAGCCAGTTTTCATTATTATTGCGTATACGCAATGTGGTCAAACTTCAAGCTGTAATTAACAGCTAAATTAATCTTACAAGTATTAGGTGAAGTAATAAAATCATAGTAAAAAGTAATCAATTATTATATAGGTATACTGAATATACGGGTATGTATGTAGGTAAAAATACATACAAAATACATATATTACATCTACAATACATCTACTTCGCCGTTTCTACTTTATTCAGATTGTTAATACCAACCCCACCCATCAGATCTCAACCGTCATGGACACTATCAGGCTGTGGCACAGGGGGCAGGTGCGGTGCCTGGAGATCTCTGCGGGAGCGGCGCAGTGGTGGCAGGTGGTGCAGATCCAGATGTTGTTCGTGGGCTGGGTGATGGGCTTCCCGGAGGAGATGCAGGCCGGGAAACGGGCCCCGCACTCGGGACAGGCGGCAGAACTGTCCGGCACTGAGGCGGCGCAGGAGTAGCAGGCCACCCGGTCGCCGCCGGCGTCCTCCGGCTCGTACTTGGCGAATATCCCGGCCGCCAGCTCCTCGTACCGCTGCACCAACTCCTCGGGAAGGTGCGGCAGCTGCTCCAGCTTGACGAAGGCCTGCGAGCAGGTTCCAAAAGCCCGGTCGGCGCAGCTGGCCAGGGCCAGCAGGCTGTATACGTGCTCCGGGGGCAGCACATCCTCGTAGTCCCTCAGCCGTACGGCGGTGACCACCGCACTGTGGACGATCCCGAAGCGGAGCTGCCGCTGGGCCAGCAGCATAAAGTGGTATGCCTCGGCGCAGTGCCATAGCCGCTCGATGGCGGCCGCATCCTCGAGGGCAATCGAGTCGAGCAGGGTGTTCCTGCCGCTGGCATAGTCGATCTCCGGTGTGGCCACAGCCTTGAGATGCTCCTCCGCCAGCAGGGCGGCCAGCACGTACAGTTTCTTGATCCTCAGCAGCGGGGCGCGCTTCTCCTGCTCCCGCTCCGCCATCTGGGCCAGGAGACGGGCAGCGTCCAGGTGGCGCCCGGCATTGCGCTGCATCTCAATGGCCTCCTTGAGGCGGCCCTCCTGCAGAAGCTGGGCGGCGTGCTTGGCAATCAGCGTCTGGACCTGAGGCAGCTGGTAGCGTTGGGCCAGCTCCACGGCCTCGCCCCACTGGCGGAGGTTGACGCAGGTGGCCACGGCCGCCTTCTGGTCGCCGGAGCGCAGGTGGGCCTGCACCGCCTCGGAACACATGCCCACGGAGGCCAGCATCTCGGCGAGCTTCGGCAGCAGCGGACTCTTCTCCGGCAGCCGCTCCACGCACTTCTCCAGCTCGTCGAACTGCTCCAGGTGGTACAGGGCCTCCATGTAGCCCTCCAGGTGGTGCGACTTTTCGTAGTACTCGCGGGCGCTCTCCCACGAACGCAGGTTGGCGAAGTGGTGGCCGATCTCCCGCCAGGCGGTCTCCATCTGCTGGTCTGAGACCCCCGAGCCGCCCATTCGGTAAAGTTGGACCACGCGGAACCAGTCGCACAGCGTCATCCGCAGCTCAATGGCCAGATCGCGGCGGTCCGCGTCCAGGTACAGCTTCTCGGCCTCCTCGAACTCGCCGTAGAAGGCCGAGATCTCGGCCCGCTGCAGCTCCTGGGAGTGAATGGTGCGCAGGCGCTTCACCAGCTTGATGCCCGGGTAGTGGGCGCAGCGCACGAACGCATTCTCCGCCGTCTCCAGCTCCAGCTTCTTGAGGGCCGACTCGGCCAGGAGGCGCCACAGTCGCGGGTGCGGATTGTCCTCGATGAACTGCTTGGCATCCTCGAGGCCGACGTGTTCCAGCAGATCGTCCGTGTCGCGCAGCGACTTGACCCTCAGCTGGATGAGGTGCGACGAGTTCTGCAGCTCGCCCACGCTGATGATGTCGTCCAGCAGGACGCTGGTGATCTCCAGGTCCTCGAACGTGCAAATGTAGCCCGAGCAGGAGACGGGTTCCTCGGGATCGTTGCCCCGGAATATGTACATGCGCGTCTTCTCCATCAGGGCCAGCAGCAGGGGGTTGTCCTTGGCCCAGCTCACGGCCCACACATCCTTCCGCTCCACGCGGCTGAAGTTCAGCTGCGTTTCCCTGTTGTCGTCCAGGTCCAACAGGGTCATCACCCCGAGATGGTCGATAATTGCAGCGCGACTAGGGCGGGAATAGTACTAAAATAGTTGGACCAAAATATCCCTCTGGGGGTACTCACGTGGAATTGCAGTTAATGGCCATTTTGTAGACCTTCGAGTTCATGAGGTGGCGATTCCGGAGAGCCACATTCGCAATGCTGTACTCATTGATGGCCCCCGACTCCCGGGCCACCAGCAGTAGTTTCTCGGAGAGGGCCAGGGCGCAGATGGGATCGCTGATGCCCCGGTCCGTGGAGTGGCCGTCCCCGGTGCTGCTGCTCAGCATCAGGTCCTTGGCCATCTCCACGCCCGTGGGGGTGTCGTCGATGTGGAACCGCTTCTCCTTCCGGGCCTTGACATTGTGCAAGGTGGAGGCGCTCTGAAAGGGGACTCTATGCTAACACAATTTCCATCTCTCTGTGGATTCAACAGACCTTTGGGGTATGGTAATGCCAGATGAGAATCTCCTCCTGGGAAGCAATGGCCACATAGCTGGAGTTGATGCCCACAAAGCAAGGACGGATGTCAGTGTACTTGGCTGAAAGGGATTTAAATCAGAGTAAGAATCAAAGAAATCCCTGGGGAAACTCACAGTCTACGGTGGTACCAATGGAGTTGCAGAGCAGCAATTGGTACACCCGGTCATCCGCCGGATTGCTGCGGTTCTCCAGCGTGCTCAAGGCAATCTCCTTGATGTTGCTGCTGACACACTCAACTCCCAGGACGCAGTGCTCGCTGCTGGCCGCCAGACAAAGCGTCGGCTCCACCTCCTTTAGGAAACTCTGGTTGGAGACGGTGTTCCAGAAAGTGATCACGTTCATGGGCGAGTCCCGGACCCCGCTGGAGCCGCTATTCAGGAAGACCACTGTCTTCTCGAAGTAGCACCAAATGTAGTCCGGCCGGATGTTGGCAAAGTAGATGAACGAGTCCACGGCCATGGCGATGCGCAGGGACTTGCCCTCCCAGCTCAGAGAGGTGATGTCGCTGCCGGGCACCTTCAGGGTGCGAAAGATCTTGCCCAGCGGCGAGTAGAAGCACACCTGGTTCGAGTCCCGCTGCGTCGGCGGGGTCACGGTGTCCAGAATGGTGCCGCAAATGGCAAGGACGGTGCCGTCGTGGTTCCACTTGGCGTCCACGTTCCGCATGCCAGTGTCAAACATGGCGGGAGCTGATCAATTACATAATTTATTAACTTTAATAAGTTTTATTTAAGGTTACTAAGTGCCCACCATCATCGTTTTCATTGCGCATGATCTGCACCCTTCCGTTCTCGTAGCAAATGGCCAGAACGGGTCGCTTCCTGCTCTGGGATACCCTTCCGCTGAACCAGCAGATGCTGGCAATGCGATGGGCCCGCGAGGAGGAGCTACTCAAGGTCACGCACTGGATGTTCAGCTTCATCTAGAAATTCGGGAGGGACAATTATAGACCCAAACTATATAGCCCATCCACTCACTGCAAAATTGCCTTGGTTGTCGTACAAGTGGCACTCGCCGCTGGCGAGCGCAAAGAGGATCAGCCGGTTGTCCGGACTCCACTGCACCCCAGTCAGATGGGTGCCCTTGAGCTCCTTGCCAAAGATGCGGTTGCCATCCACCGAGCCCACGATGATGGCTCCGTCCTCGTAGACAATGCAGATCCTGGAGCCATCCGAGGTCCAGCTCATGCTGGCCACCGTGGACTTTTTGCGATCGTTGGTCATCTCCTCGTACCAGGAGCCCTTGTACAGCATCCAGACCATGATCACGCCATCCGTGTCCGATGAGGTGAGCTTCTGCTGGGCATCGTTCCAGGTGACCACCTTCACGGACTCCTTGTGCCCGTCCAGCGTTTGGTTCATCGACAGATTGGAGACGGCGGCCAGGCCGCCTTTGCTCTGGCCATTGGCCCCACCTGGAGGGGATTTCTCAGTGTTATTTAAGCAGATATTTTGCAAGATTTGTGAGTCACTTACCCTGATCCAACTTGAGGACCTTGAGCAGTCCATCCGTGCCGGCCACTGCGATGTAGCCCTCCTCCTTGTTCCAGGCAATGCAGTTGAGCTTGACATTGTTGGGAATGGCTATCTGGAAGTTACATTTTCACCTGATAGATTTAATAAATTTAATAAGAGATCAATTCCTTGCCTTCTTGCTGAGATACACAAACATTTTTTATCCGAAATGACTTGTTCTTTTCAAACGATTTTCCGCATTTGCTGTGGCAACAAAACTAATTGGTTTCCATGGTGACGCCGCACGAAAAGAGGGGGTTGTATCTGCCGACTTGTACCTGTTCAACAGGTGTCTGGAACCCATCTGCACCAGCCTTCTGGTCCAATGATTTTTGGTAGTAAACAGCCAAGAACTACCTGTTGCCATCTTCGGCTATCGGCCAGGTGAGGAGTTATCGAAGGTGGCAAATTCAAAGGGGCCGATAACTATCATCAGGGGAACCCGCATAACTTTTTATTGTATGTCCAAAGTTCCTCAAACACTTGAAGAATTTACCAAAAGTATTTATAAAAAAAGCATTAAACACTTTAAGCTACTTTGTAATTACTGTCAACTGATAACTACAAATATTCGTAGATAGATAAGAGTGTTTGACACTATTCTCAATGTCGATCCCGTTTGTTATCTTGTAAAATTATAAACTTCACTAGTTCCTGCTTTTGCAATAATGTTTTGCTTTGTTTAATAAATAATTTCACTATATTCACTATTAAAATTTTCAAAATAAGTTACATACGGTTAAAAAAGTAATACTAGCATTAAATTTAATAATCACAGGCCATTATGTTAAGTTCGACTTTAAGCCAACCGAATACCTCTCGTCAGCAACTCGTGGGCGATCTTGGTGGCCAGAAACATGTACCCAAGCAGAATGAGTAAGGACTCTGCATTGGAGCGATCCTCGGGCAGCAGGAATATGTTCACCATGCCCGTCAACACATTGGCCACCAGGAAGAAGGTCAAACCGTTCTGGTTCAGGGCCTGGCCTAATGCAAACGGACCAATGGCCTTTGAATTTGGAGCCGCGCTATTCGATTCCTCTGCGAGCAAGCCCTTCTCCTCGGCTTCCGCTCCTGCCCCGCTGGGATTCCAGGGCATGACGCTGTTGATCAGGAAATCCACGGCAGTAAAGCTGGCCAGCAAGGTACTGCTGCCAATGGCCATCATCCAGATGACGTAGCCAAAGTTGCAGGTTACTCTCGAGATTCCTATGCAGTACGCACTGATCACGAACAGGCTCCAGAGGATCAGCACAATGCATAGCAATCGCCGTAGCTTCTTAAGCATCTCGGAGTACGTCAACAAGTTGATGGCCACCACCCAGCGGTTCACATAGATGGACAACAGGAACAAGGCCACAAATCCTGGCAGGGAAACCAGTCCCTCTCGATTCGCATTGAACAGATTCGAACGTTCCACGTCATCGCTCATCACGTAATCGGACATCCCCAAGGCGCTCAGTCCAAATTGATGGAGACTCAAGAGCACTACATAGAAATATATTGTATACCAGTTACAGTGAGAAAAGTTCCTTGCAGGCTTCACTCACCAAAGCCCAGGGGGAGCAAGTGCAGATCCCTTTTGGCCAAGAGGCTCACCACGGAGCCCAGCAACTTTGTTAATCCCAGCGTGAAGAAGGCGTTCAGGTGCTTGCCGTACTCGTGCTCGTCGTGGCCGTATCCCACCATCAGTAGGGCGACCGTGCGACACAGGCCCAGCAGGATCAAGGGCAAGGCCGAGTAGACCACACTCCGGCGCAGGTCGGAGAAGTTTCGCGTCCGACGGGAAACCATGGCCATGGTAAACACAAACAGCCCTATGCCGGTGTCCATCAGCTTGGCGCCGAACTGGCGGCTTTTGCGGTGCGGCTTGTAGAAGCAGCCAAAGTCGATGGCCAGGATGCACACCGCCGTGATCAGGTGGGTCAGGGCACGCAGAATGGAGAAGGTCATGGGTCGACGGCCGCCCAAATCAAATAGACTGCGTGTGAATGCCCGGTCTAGGGCATTTGTAGCATCGATGAACCAGAGGGACAAAAAAACCATGACCAGGCCGATGTAGTTTGCATAATCCACTGCTACGGTGACCAGCAGGATGCAGGGAGTGATAATCAGCAGGAACTCAACAGCGAAGCTAAGGTTTGGCCTCCCAAAGAGGCCGAGCTTGTGGGTCACAATCCGGGCGAGCAGGACGCACCAGAAGGTGGCCAGGATGAGGCGCAGCGACTCCCAGCTCTGCAGCAGGGTCTCCGTCCAGTTCCAGTCGAAGAAGGGTTCCAACGCATCCCACCTTTCGCCATATAGGCTGGTAACGTTGTCGCCCAAGGGCGGGGTGGAAGCTTCAACCGGATCCACCTCCATGCGGCTGCCCATGACGAACTGGACTGGCATCCACCATCGGCGGCCCGGACCGGATCGCATGGGTCCTCAAATGCCGCTGATAAGCTAAAAGCTAATCTGCCCGCTGATAATAGTGACCACTTATCGTAACCGGGCGAATGGGCCTAGTCAGAGGCATCGTACAACAAACAGTGAAATTGGTTACATTTGGGACATGGAAACGACGTTGATAGATAGTAACCGAATCTGAAGTATTTCGCCAGGGGAATTAGTTAGCAAAGATCCCGCCGTCTAGATTACGATGGGTTGACATTGGTAGTATTGATGAAGTGGCTTGGCCAGGGCTTTCAGGTTAGCTGATTATGTTAACAGGTGGCATTTTTCTCTGTGCAGGGGCGCGCTTTCCTTATCTCCGCCTTTTGTTTGCCGTTTTACCAATTTTTCACACCCCGCTGCCAGTGCTACTGATAACAATAAACAATAAATAAAACTATGCGGGAGATATGGTAATGTGGCATGGACTGAAGCTAATTTGCATGACTAATGAGGGCCCTCCTCCTGCAGCTAGTTTTAGTATTCGCAACAAAAATATATGTATTTTGTGATATAAGAGTTCTCGCAGAATTTTGGTGTAAAATGTTTTTAGTCACAATATGAGAACTCATGGTGCCCCATAAGTTTGGGTTATACATTTTGAAATGTGTTTCAAATTCGATATTTTTGGTCACCAACAATCGATAGACTAACCGAATTGGGGGTGAAACATCGCTGGCAGCGATATTTTTAGCACCCCAAATAGGCAGGCTAAAAATATTGTCGAAACCAATGCTTCTACCACCTTTGGAATAGAGGCTCGCCTGATGTTTTGTCCGGCGTGTTGTCCGCAGATAAAAGCGCTATAAAGAGCTGTTGATAGAATCGCAGAGTCGGAGTAAATATGGTGTGAATCCGGCTATTAAAGTGCCCCGATATGACGGATATCTAGTGCTTTGGGGTACAACCTGAAACCAAGT
Organism: Drosophila ironensis; assembly: GCA_021223825.1. Classification (NCBI taxonomy): domain Eukaryota; kingdom Metazoa; phylum Arthropoda; class Insecta; order Diptera; family Drosophilidae; genus Drosophila; species Drosophila ironensis. The sequence goes on along the minus strand of JAJJHQ010009521.1, from coordinate 770,403 downwards.
GGGGTTGGGTGAGTACCTCCCGGAATTACTCCACGTGATAAGGTTTATGGTTTAAACAAATAAAGGGTTTATGGCTCAGTTGATGGTTAATTTATTTATGTTTTAATGGTTGTTAGCTGTGTGGATTGTGGCTGTTACAGTGAGCTTACTTATTTGTAGGTTATTTAGTGTCATTACATAGTATTCAAGTTTTCTCTCTCACGGAAAGCTGTGTGACGTCACGGGGCGTTGGACCAATCGGAATGCAGCTTTTGAGGGGCTTGTCCCACGATGACGTATGCCGGGATATCGTATTCGAGGGACTGGGGTGGTGTCTGGGTTTCCTTTTCAGAAACCACGTGAGCGTGGGTGCATTGCTTCAACTTTTTTCCGATCGTTCAACTATATACTGCTTGCATGTCGCATTTATTCGTGAACTGCCGGGGCAGCGAGAACGGAGAATACGGAAACCTGCTGTGTTCTCAGTTTTGCAAATATTGCAATTGCCAACGTAATTTACGTAACTTATTCTCAAACAACTGAGCTGCTAAACGCAATTATAAATACCAACCAGGCGGAGCAGTGCATAGGTCTGAGAAAAAATATTGAGGCGTGTCTCTCAATGTGAAGGCTAAGCGGTAAAACGTTTTCCTTTGTTCAAAATAATGGATATTTTTAATAAAAACTGCAATGTCAAAAGTACGATACAGAAACATTCACTACAAAAAACTTGCTATTAAATATTGGTTTCAAGTACTAAAAACTTGTATTAATTGAACCCCTCCAGTTTATAGACTTAAATTGAAATATTTTTCCTATAACATAGTATTTGGTATGGTATATGCAATCTCTACTGGCGCCTGTAAAGCTAATCGCCTGACCTTTGATCTGAAGTGATTTCATTAGCAGATCACCCTGTCATATGCTTCCAGTGGGAAGTGCAGTGGCACTGATCGATTAGCATGTAAAAATCCCAACAAATATTGCAAAATCGCAATCTACATAACTTTCTTATCATTATTGAATGACAAATGTCATACTATAGCTTGTGTTGGCGATAAGAGAGCTGCATGATTGTCAAACAGAGTTACACAGGTCGTATGAGTAATTATGCTCGCATGCAACAGAGTGATTGAACAACTCAGAATCGGCAATTTATATCATTATTTGAACTCATTGTCGTCGGTGGCTATTTGTTGAATTGTGACTGAAATTACAGCAAAATAAAGCGCAATATTTACAATGACTCAAACGGGTTCTGCCATGAAAAAGCATGTCACATATACTCGTACGTAAACAAAATTGCACATCAAGGAAATACAACTCATTATCAAAATGGTTCAACCCAAAGGCGACTGAGCAACACCCTACTATACAATATTTCTTCTGTAGTTTTCTATATAGTGAATACTTGTTTATTTTTAGTGAAAATCAAGGGCATTGCCACAAGTTCTGTGCACACTCAATGGTTATGTTTTTACGCTTGTGCATCAAGTGTTTGTGGCTATCAATGGCAACAAATTTCACATGTACCCACACAGTTCAGTATAGCTAGATTTGAGGCCGTCGTTCGGGCCAAATTGCTTTCGTTTGTGGGCCAATACTGCTGCGTGCGCTTGTATATATTCATTGGCCATTTTTCGTTATAATGAACTCGCTTGAGTTGCTCAAAATGATTTCATTAACTTGCTTTCGTCTGCCCCAACTTCGGTGTTTATATAATGAACACACACTCCCCCTTTTCGGTTAATGGATGCAAATATTTATTGTTTTATTTGTTTTATTTACCATAGCTCTTTCGGAGATCTTGGAGAAGCCACTAGATAATGTTAGCCTGCCCCTCAATGGAATATTTTATTATTTCTGGATCTAATTATAGAGCAGGCCTATGAGCGAGAACTGAATGACCGCCCACACGTGATTGTCTTTGCAAAGGCTGAAGAATTTATGTGCGGCCTGGCCTGGGACACATTCAGTGGAATAGTTTCCACTCTTCGAAGATTATTACCCTTCTAGGTAATTGTTGGTAAAGGGTGGGCTATGCTGCTATAAAGATGCCAAAGTTGTCCCTAATTGCATTCCATTTGTGGGCGCAACTGACATAAAGATTCCATGGAACCTCAGTTCACTACAGTGGATTATGAGTTGATTTAAATAATCACAACCCCGGCACGTGGTTAACTCTTCACGTGTTGATATAATGATTCAGCTCTGGCACTCAAATCTTATTATCTCCCACTTTCAGTTCAGACACTATTTGTGATTTAAGACCTTCGGAACTGGTGCTTTTCCGCTATTAAAAATAAATATACGATTGCGTCGACAAATGGCAGATATCCAAAAGTTCAGAGAAATTGTGAAATATATTTAACTGCCGTATGCATTCGAAACTCAACTCAAGTTCTCAAATTTTAATCCGAAATCTACATAGTTCAAACTGGATAAATATTATCTTATTCGATCTGCAATCGTGACCCACTGTGCTGGGTATTATATACGTCTGGGGAGTATGCAAATGCGTGTTTTCAAATGCCAAGGCTGCCGCCGTCTGTCGCAACCAGTTGGCAGTTTATTGCACTTGGAAAGCGTCTACAGCAGCACCGCCTCCCGGCACCACCCACCACTCAGCCACCCACTGTGGCCCAGACAGCGACTCTCTTGGCCGGCTCCTCTTATCAGACGGTGCTGGTGGTGCTGGCTGTTTTATGTGTCTGGTGGGTCGATGGGCAGTAGACCATCGGTGGTCGCTGGTTGGCAGTAATCAATGCGAAAACGAAACGCCACGAAAGCTCCGTACGATTCTATGTGCGATTTGCAATGCGCTGCCGCGCCTTCGAACTGATAGCGCGCCGTTGGATTTTCGACGACTTTCAGATACATTTTGGCGCTGGTCGCGAACGGTTGTGCTTTGTATTTTCCCCCGACGCGCTCGCTACTTCTCCGCCTGCCTTGGGCCGCTCGACGCCTCTGCCCCTTCTCTGGTCCGACTCTTGGCTCTCGTGCATTTAAAAATATTTAAACAAGTGTGTTATCAGCCGGCAAAAGCACGATCGAATATCTAAGAGTGAGTGCGAGGGGAAAGCAAGTACAAGCAGTCTATCAATTCATTGAGTTCATTGGGCGTCGCACTTATCGTAAATAATCGCGGTTATCGTAAATTATTCGTTTTAATTGCTTGATAGCTTTGGGCCTGTTTGGCGGTTTTATTCGAGTGTTTCCAGGCAAATATTAGCCGACCGGCTGAGTCCAATCAAGATAATGAATGCTTTCGTATCTAATCGGGGATCTCGGGTAACATAATAGTTTATGGGTCGTGTACCGGTAGCTTGTTAATAATAATACATGGCCATAAAACTACAAACATAATCGTACGCCCATATGAACTGTCCGAAAGTGTCCCCCCCTATTCGAGTCCAGATGATTCCGCAAGGGGACCCACGCGTGGAAACTTTCCAGAAATGTAAATCTCAATCGGTTCACCGGCGGAGTAATCACATCCATTTGCTTAGTGCACTCAATCATCGGGCCTTATCGCCTCGACCGGCACTTGACCTTGTCGCAGGGTCCGCAATCCCGAAAGTTTACCATAATTCATGCACAGGAGTATACTATATACTCGTCTATCAGTGATGTTCCATGTGTTGCGGAGTATCTGTGTCAGTGGGAAGAGGGCTCGACCGATGGCACTGGTGGAATCCAGCCCCCCAAACAGCACAACAGCACAAGGCGGGTTCAAAGTCAAACAATCGCCGAACAAGTGCCGAAGTACATGTGGCTTATATACACACAATCTATGTACTCGCAATCGAGATAGTACACAAAACAATGTTCCCCTGGAAGTGCGAACAGCAAACATAGAACTTGGTTGTCGAAAACATTCGTTTTTTCTCAGCCTTTCCACTCTATCACGGAGATCGCTATCGTCAAACGATTTTATGGGTCTTGTTTATCATATATTGGTTTGAGCACCTTGAAAATTGGCTATACCTTGTGGTAGAAAGCCAGAAAGAAAACCAGGTTTAGGTCAAAATCCCAGCAAAATTAGTTTGTCATAATGTCTAAAATTTCCCCATAAAGGGAACCTATCAAAGATGGGGGTCTAATAGGCAGGGCCTTATAGTATTTTGGAATTGTTTGTCAAGCTCAAAATTATAAATTTTTTACCAAAAAAGATTAATTAGGTGTAATAATGGGTGAATGAAGAGACTCTAATTGGTTGGTGTTTCCGGTTCAGGCAGAATGGCTGATTCCGACCAGACCCCGCCCAGCTCCAGCGCGGATGTGCCCTTCCGGAGCCAGGAGCAGCGCAAGCAGTCCCTGAACACATCCGGACTGGTGGGCGTGATCGACGAGGGCACCAAGACAGTCTCCTTCTCGATCTACACGACGCCCGACTTCAAGGAGATCGCCGTGCACCGGGAGGAGCTGAGCATCATCACGCCCCAGGATGGCTGGTACGAGCAGGACCCGCTGGAGATGATGGTCCGCATAAATAGGTGCGCCGAGGAGGCCATCAGGCAACTACCCGCGGCGGGATTCACGCACAGCGATATGGCCACCATCGGCATCACCAACCAACGCGAGACGACGATCGCTTGGGACGCGGTCACCGGCAAGCCCCTGTACAATGCCATAGTGTGGAAGGACATCCGCACCAGCAGCACCGTGGAGCAGATCGTGGCCAAGCTGCCGGATGAGAACCACTTCCGCAGCACCACAGGCCTGCCCATCTCCACGTACTTCTCGGCCCTGAAGATCCGCTGGATGGTCGACAACGTGCCGGAGGTGCGCAAGGCTGTCCGGGATCGGCGCTGCAAGTTCGGCACCGTGGACAGCTGGATCGTCTGGAACCTGACCAATGGTGAGATTTTTTATGCCCCAACTTAACTAGTGAGCTAATGGATTCTTTTTGCAGGTGCTCTTCACATTACGGACGTGACGAACGCCTCCCGCACTCTGCTCATGAACCTGCAGACCCAGACCTGGGACCCTGTGCTGCTCAAGACCTTCGACATCGACGAGGAGACGCTGCCTACCATCCGCAGCTGCTCGGAGATCTACGGCCGGATCACAGTGGACCACAGCGTGCTGCGGGGAATGCCGCTAAGCGGGATCCTGGGCAATCAGCAGGCCGCCCTGATCGGCCAGATGTGCGTGAAGCCGGGCCAGACGAAGAACAGCTACCGCTCCGGCTGCTTCCTGCTGTGCAACACGGGCGACAAGCCCGTCTTTTCGCGCCACGGACTCCTCACCACGGTGGCCTACAAGCTGGGCCCACGGGCGCCGACGATCTACGCCATTGAGGGAGCCGTGGCGGTGGCCGGACACGCCCTGACGTGGCTGCAGAACAAGATGCGCATCCTGCCGGACGCGAAGGAGGCGGAGAAGTTCGCCGAGGTTGTGCCCACGGCGGGCGATGTGTACTTTGTGCCGGCCTTCACGGGCTTGTATGCGCCGTACTGGAAGCAGAACGCCCGCGGCATCATCATCGGCCTGACGCAGTTCACCCGCAAGAACCACATCGTGCGGGCGGCGCTGGAGAGCATCTGCTTCCAGACGCGCGACATCCTCGAGTGCATGCACCAGGAGTGCGGCTATGAGATCAACAAGCTCTGCGCGGACGGCAACCTGTCCACGAACAGCCTGCTGATGCAACTGCAGGCGGACACGATCGGACTGCCTGTGTTCCGCTCCCAGCTCAAGGACTCGACGGCCTTCGGGGCGGCAATGTGCGCCGCCCAGGCGGACGGAATCAATCTCTGCCAGTTTGAACCGGAGAAGCGTTACTACGAAAACGTGCACTACGACACCTTTCTGGCGACGACCACGGACGGGGAGCGCAAGGAGCGCTACGGCAAGTGGAAGCGGGCTGTGGAGCGAAGCCTCGGGTGGGTCATCAAGCAGAAGAAGTCGCCGCAGCGCACGGAGGGCGACTACCGCATGCTCTGCTCCCTCACGGCGAGCATCTACCTGATGTCCACCTTCGCCATGCTGGTGCACTCCATGGCATACGGAGTGAAGCACTAGCACGCCCCAGTCCCCGGCCCCGCTCGGTGGCGATTGTGATAGTTCCATAGGTTGGCAGCCCGTATCGGCGGGCTCGTGTATATAGCCAAAGTGCAAACGACATTTATAATTTAAGTAGCTGTATCCGTACTTGTACTTATAAATCTATCTGCATGCGGGAATGTGTGGCGATTACGTTAAGCGCCAAAAAGGAATGGCAATTTAAATTGAAGTAGTACCAATCGAGTTCAAAGCGTTTCATTGGGATTTGCGAGGAATTTCAGTCTGATATTCTCCTTCCAGCTTATTAAATAATGCATATAGCACACCCCCCGCATGGCTGTGGATTTTATTGAGCTACTTGCCAGTAAATAGAATATCCCTTGGGCGCAATCTCGCTCGACGTGGGGTACCTCCTATATCAGTTGCGCTATCAGCGACCGGATATGTCCGTATCAGTTGAATGTGAGCCAAGTCATCGATTGATTAATAGCTGACTGGGTGGGTGTGTGCCTTGTGGTTAAACGGTTTTCGCAGTCGAGGTGTGACGGAAGGGTATCAGATTGCACAAATGGAGGAAGGCCCCCAAACCGAGCTAATTAAAAAGATTTAAAAACGATATGACGGCTTATATGCCAACGAGCCTGATTAAATATTCGTTTGTATAGTAACTACTGCAGGATTTTATTTCGCATGCTAGATTTCCATTCAATCCTCTGCTTTTAAATGTAATCCCCATAAATTCTTGAGCGTGCCTGTAATATTTCCGAGAATTTGTTGCCGGTGCCACAGAAAATGTGGAAACACTGCCATTTACCTGCCCGAACGCCTGCTGGGCGGCGGGTATTCATTGGCTCTGGAATGGAAAAAGGTTAAGCCATCTGTGGCCATTCAATACTCCACACACAGCCGGCTTCAATGGATCAGTCGTAGCCAGGCCCCACTGTACCCCACAAACCGGGGATCTCATTTAAATTGGATCTACCGATTACCCAACATACTCGGGGAAATAAGTGGGTTCGGGTTCTCACCAAAAGAACCTTTCATGCAGGTTCTCCACAACAACAAGGCGGGCATTCGGTATTCCATACCGCCGATGTTGTTGCTGTTGTTGAGATCCAGGTAGCGCACAGGTAACGAAAACAAATGCTCGGCGCAGCAACAACAAAGAAATTGATTTTCCCTGTTCGTCTTTGGAATACGTATTTTTTCCCCTGTTTTCTGAATCAGTGCAAGAACCGGAATTTGTTTGAAGTTGAAGCGCGCGCAACACAACAACCACACTGAGAGAAAATGGAGAAACAGATGGCAACCCAGGGAGCCCAGGAAAAATCATTCTCTAACAATCATTTTTGAGGTCCATTTTCCCCGGCCAACGTTTCCAATATTTTGGTAATATTTTTGTACGTTACATAATTCTAAAAAAAAAACAAAAAACAGGGACAAGTTTCCTTAAACAAGTTTAAAACATGCAAAAATGTGCGCTTTCAAGGAGCCCCTAAGGAAGTCAGTTCGATTCGACATCCCCAATGAAGTGCCAAGCCGTGCGACCTTTGCTATCAACGCCAGACGAGCGGTCCTGATGGAGAGGTGGAAAATTTCCGCCAACGCCCTCCAAAATCGGCAGAACAGTCAGTATCAACTCCCCCTCGTCAAGAGTGTCCAACCTTTTGGCTTTGGGGAGATGAACCGATTTGATTGGACCAACCGCAGCTTGATGGACAGATTAGTAAGTCTAACAAGCAATGGAAATAAGACTGGCACACAAAAAGAAGAGGCGTCNCTGGAAAACAAAAAGAAGAGGAGGCGTCCGCAAAGGAGGAGGCGTCCGCAAAGGAGGAGGCGTCCGAAAATGCTATGAAAAATACGGACAATCCACCTGTGCCTCCAAGGACAACATCCAAAGAGAAGTTTCAAGGACGTAGCGCCCATCTATCGAATCATCCGAAGCCAAAGATTCGTGATGGCCCACAACGCGTGACCCAAGTTATTACCCTAATTATGGTATCCTTCCTGATTGCAACAATGGCCATCTATGTGGTCAAACACAGGCCTTTGGGAACGCCGCCTATGTTTGCCAGCACAAAGTACCGAAAATGCCAATCGCTTGGAGAAACGTCGAATTGCATCCACGAATCCAGGTTGGGTGCCACCAAACAGTCGATTTTGCAACTGTTCCACCATTTGAATAGGCGTGCAGGGGTGCACCACTGCGACAACTCGAGCTTTTCACCGCACTTGCCTCTGGATGAGTTTACCAAAATCTTTAAATATGGCAAGAAGTACGTGTTGTCCATAATCTACCTTTTGGACGAGAATCCGCAGTGGCAGATGGAATTCGACGACACATTCAAGGACGGCAAGGACTTGCACTTCAAGCTCTACGAGCCGCAACTGCCGCTCTTCTGCAAAATCATTAAGAACATCAATATTTTGAGAAATGTTGGATGCATCATTGCGATCGTGCTGTTTTCAATCTACTTCATCTACCGCGTTATGGTATATTATAATTTCAGAGAAAAGAAAACCAAGGATGTAGTCAGCTTCTTCATAAAAGTCATAAACCTCGAACTAAGGCAGAACAACATCTCAAGGGGAAAAAGTGTGGTCGTAGAAGATCTGTACAAGAGTCTGGTGCCGGCCAAACATCGCTCTCGGTGCCTTGATGCATGGAACAAGGCTATCGGGCGGCTGGAAAAGGAGCCCGGACGCTTTAGGTTCGGGGCCCGGAACCGCAATGGAAGGCTCGTACAAACCATAGCTTTGAAGTAGGTGCTCGTTAATTGTTTGTTAATAATTTATGGATTAATTTAACGATAAAAATATCAAAATTCAATTGGTTTGGGTGTGTTTTTATTTAAGATGTTGGATTATCGTAGCAGGAGTGGAAAAGTTGTGACGTTTTTACCTAACACAAAAACCCAAGAAAACTGATTAGAACTTGACCAGTTTTTCTCCGAGTGCTGGAGAGGAGTTCTATGAATGTGTGGGTGTCAGGCGGTCCAGGTTCGAGTTCGAAGTTTGAACCGCGATCATCGATCCGAGCTCTGGGTCGTCATTCGGGTTTGAGTTGTGCGCGCGGCCTGATCGCTGGAACCAACGTCCGCAGAGAACGCTTCGTTTTTCCCGAGAAACGGCGGTGGTTTTTGTTGTTTGTGCCTCCGAGTGAAGTGCTTGTTTATGCTAATCCAATATTTATATTTACCGCGGAAAGATATTGCAGAATCGGCAATAAATTCAGCCAATTCATCGGGTTAGCGCTGCGAGAAGCGTGAGAGCGACCACGAATTTCGATCCGAGGCATGAATAAGCCAAGTGTGTGAGCTGTGTGTGCAGCATAAATGAGCGTTTGGAGTTGAAAAGGGTCAAACCGGTTATTGGCCAACATGGAGGCAACAACACCAGCAGCAGCGGCAGCAACAGCACCAACAACAACAACAAATGCCTCTGCATCCTTGCAACGTGTCGCCTCGGAGTCGAGTCTGGGCCAGGAACAGGCCGCTCAAATGGGAGCCCAGTTGCCGCATCACTATCATTACATCCAATATCCGGCGCATTACCTGTCCCCCCAGCAGCAGCAGCAGCAGCAGCAGCAACCACTGCAGCAGCCCCTTCCGCCCTGCCAGTGCCCCTGTTCCTGTGGCCGGGCACCCGCTCCTCCGCCTCCTCCTTTGGCCGCGGCCTCTTCCGCCCAGCAGGTGGCGGTGCTGGTGCACCAGACGGAGGTGCCTGCCTCCGCCCGCCACTCGCCCCTGAAGACCCAGTCGGCCCAGTCCCTGCTCAACCACTCCTACCAGGCGCTGCACGAGGAGCAGCTGCAGCTCCAGCTGGACACCTCGACCGGCGCCGGCAGCTGCGACTGCGACCTGGAGTGCACCTGCACCCGCAACTCCTCCCTGGCTCAGCACAAGCGAAGCCTGCTGGCGGATGCCATGCTGGGGGCCGACGAGATCACGGTCAGTGAGTCGGACAACAACAGCACCATGATCAAGAAGAAGAAGCCGAGATCGGGAGCAGGAGGAGGATCCGGAGGAGCCGCTGCATTGCCACCCAAGACGCAGCCCACGGGGGACAGCTGCAACGACATTTACCACGACACGGAGCTCGACAGCGGCGGAGGTGCCGTAGGAGCTGCTCCGGGCTCGGGGCGGAAGTCACAGATCCTGGACGACCATCGTCCGCCGCTGCCGCCGAGACCGCCGCCGAGGCCAAGGAGCAATGCCAATGGGTCCATAGGTAAGATAATGTAGGATAGGTTTTTGGTTAAATTATTAAGTTGAGGGATATGCAATATCAAGGACTTAATGTCTTTTAAATCCTCAAATGAACTGTGAAATATTTAAAATTTGGACACAACCAGTCTAGACCCAGAACCCCTTTTTGGTCGTAATGGTTGCCTTTCGTGTGTTAGGGTACTCCCCAATTCGACCTTATAATTCATTGAGGCTCCCCATCAGTGCTGCCCCGTCGATGAATCACCGCTCCTGGGGCTGTCACTGATTTGTCACCCAGTGCGGACACAGCTTCCGCCTTGGCGCTGCTTCCTCATCCGCAGGTCCTGCGCCTGCGCCCTGCCGCGCGCTCTCTCTCTATTTTCGTCCTGGAGCTGGTGCAAAATATTTGCTTGGGGGGTTGGCGCTGTGCTAATGCCAGTCGGGATTTCAGTTGACACCGTTCCTGTAATTGCAACGCACACTCTGGCGCTAACGCCGCCTCCCAGCTTCAGCTCCAGCTCCAGCACTTGCCACCAGCACTTGCCAGAAGCCACCCAGCCTCCCAACCACCCAGCCACCCCACCCCACCCAAGTCCGCGCATCTCCAGCCCCGCATCTCAGGCAGCTTCCTCCGCTGTGTAGATATTTTTCTGTTCTGTCCCAAGAAGAGCGAAGGGAAAAAAAGACGGAAGGAGTGAAGAGCCAGAAAAAGGGGGAAAGCGTGTTCCGGAATTTCCAAGTTCTGGCCAGGATGCGTGCTGCCTGCAGCCTGTAATCGCAAACCTTGAACGGGAGGAGCAAAAGCCACCAGCAGCACCATGCACGGGTATCCGGTGATGCAGTTCGTGCAGTACAGCATGCCACCACCCTGCTCCTGGGTGCCAGCTCCTCCGCCCTCCTCCGGGAACGTGGACAATCACCATCGCGGCTCCGGTTGGAACCCCCGAATCCTTGGTTGTGTGCCCTTCTAACTGACAAATTTTTGGGTAATTTTTCAGCCCATCGCCATGGAGCTGGGATCAAGAAGTACGTGGTGTGGTGCCTCATCTGCGGCGGCTTCAGCTGCCTCCTGGGCGTGCTCTTCCTGGGCGTCTACTTCCTGCTGCACTCCTACACCATCACGGTGGGCAACTTCGAGACGGTGCCCACGTTTGTGCCCGCCACCCTGCTCATCCTCACGGGCATTTGCATCATGAGTCTGGCCAGAAGAAGGAATCGCTACAGTTACTTGGTGAGTGGCTCGCTTGCTTTGGCCAACTCGGATTACTCATATACCATATATTTCTTCCCCAAATAGATTAAACTGTCCGGAGCCTGTGGCCTTGTGTCCGCCCTCACCTGTGCCCTGGTCACCGTGACCACCACGGTGCTGCACATGAGTAGGCTCCAGGCATTGAGGGAGTGCGAGTACGCCCAGAAGACGCGCACCTGCACCTGCTACTCGGACCTGATCGAGTCCCAGGTGGACCGGGTGGACAAGGGTGAGTTGTAGTGCCAGTGAGCCCCTCGATCCGCATCTAATCCCCGACCTATCTCCTCCAGAAGGAGTGCGACTGGTCTTCGACTCCCTGTCGGACTGCGGCGTCGTACACGGCTCCCTGTACTCCTGCCTGAGGGCCATCTTCGGTCTCTCCGTGGCCGGAGTCCTCATCGCCGTCTTCAGCTGCATGCTCGTCTACCAGCTGCTCAGCCACGAGCGCAAGAAGATGTACTGGGAGCAGCTGGAGCTGCGCTGCCGCTCCTTGTACGCCAGCCAGGCGCCGCCGCCGTCCCTGGGCCCGGGGCGGATGCTGAACTGCCGGTGCTGCGAGCAGTGCCACGCCCACCGCCAGCTCACGCTGCCCCTGCAGGCTGCCGGCTATCCCTGGGACGAGGCCACAGTGGCGGCGGCAGTGGCCGCCGGCGGAGGAGGAGGCGGCGGCGAGCAGCGCTTCTGGACGGCCCAGCCTCCCGGCAACTTCTACTCCCCGAATCCCGGCGGCGAGGACGCCGACCGAGGCGGAGCGGGCGGCGGGTCGGGAGGGGCCGCAGGAAGCCGCAGCAGTGGCTGGAGCTGGCCGCGAATGCCCTGGCAGCGGACCACGCCCGATGCAGGACACCGCTTCCGGCAGGCGGCCGCCAGCCCAGACTCCCAGTACGGATTCAGCTCCTCGGCAGCGGCGGCTGCAGCGGCAGGAGCCGGCGGGGACTCCAACCAGATGCTGATCGAGGAGCCTGTGGTGGCCGCCGCCTACAGCGGCATGCCCCCGCCCAGTGCTCTGCCCTACGGAGTCTGGGGTCCTCCGCCACCCTACAGCGATCCGAATAGCCCCGCCCGCAGGGGGTACTACCAGTATCTGCAGCCGGCGGCGTGTCTGGCGGGGAATCCCGCGGTCCAAGCCCTGAGCCTCAACCAGGAGGCAGTGCTTCCAACGCTGCAGCACACGCTCCCGCTGCACGGCCACCCACAGCAGCAGCAGCAGCTGCAACAGTTGCAGCAGCAGCAGTTGCAGCAGCTCCAGCGCCTCCAGGGTCAGTCGGCCACGCTGGAGCGCATGGACGGACTGACCGGGGGCGGAAACCTCAACACCCTGGTGGCGGCTAGCCGCTCCTCCTCCGCCTACAAGTCCAAGGTGGAGTACGAGAACACACCCTCAGACAGCGACGGCGGCGGCGGAGTCGGAGGAACTCCGCGGGAAAGGGAGCGCTGCTCGAACACGCTGCCCACGCGGAAACTGAAGAAGCGCCTGGAGGCCGGCACGGGGGCCAAGAGCATAGGGCCGCAGAGCAATCCCGGCCAGCAGCGGCCCAATGTCCAGCAGCTGTTCGCCAAGCAGCAGCAGGAGCAGGTGGCCCAGCAACAGCAGCAGGTATCCGCGGCGCAGCAAGCCCAGCCGCAGCCCATCAGCGGGGTGGAGAACAGTGGCTACCAGGACTCGAACGGGGCAATAGCCAAGGACCAGGCGGGGTCCGGCGGGTCAGCGGATCCCGCCGAGTCCGAGGTGTACTTCGCCGACGTCAGCAGCTGCTGCAACATGTCCGTGAAGAACGACAGCTACTACGACAATGCCCAGCGCCACCACGGCCACGGTCACGGACATGCGCACGGGCATGGTCACGGGCACGGACATGGGCACCATCACCAGCACCAGCACAGCAACTGCAGTCATAGCAGCGGGCAGAGCAACGCCAACGAGGACTACCTGGCCCAGAGATTCGGCCGCGGCAGGGAGCATTCGGTGCGCAGTCGGCTGCCCATTCCGCAGAGCAGGAGGAGCGGCGAGGATGACTACGAGAGCTCAAACCTGAACATGCCCACGCTGAAGGAGCAGCAGCTGCAGAAGGAGATCTCGCGCCAGAGCATGTGCTCCGTGGAGTCGGAGGCCAAGACGGAGTTCACCGACCTCTCGCCCTCGACGCCGTGCGGGGGCAACCTCCCCTTGCCACCGCCCGCCAACTTTGCCAGCGATCCGCCCGAGCGTCCGGTCAATGGCCAGCAGTCGCCGAGCTTTGTGGCCTCGTTTCCGTACTCCTCGGAGTCGCAGTGCCTGGAGGCCCACCGCCGCTCGACGAAGAACATCCACGAGCTGCTGCTGGCCGGGGGAGGAGGCAGTGGTGGAGCACCCTCTTCCGCTGCTGGAGACTCCCACTACGAGGTGATCAACGACCGGGGCAGCCACTACCTGCCCCGCTCCCAGCAGGCCAAGCACAAGGCGAAGTCGAAGACGCGGTCCCGCGAGCAGCTGGACATCTACAGCGGCAGTGGAGCAGACAGGTCCGATTGGTCGTCGGACGGGGGTCGGTTGTGAGACCCCGGGGATCAGGAAGTGTTCGTCTAGCACTGGTTTCATCTTCCACTTTAAGCTGTAAAGATGTGGGATCTGCCATTTGTTTACAACTAATCTTCACACCACACTATGTACTCTCATTCCCAGACCCATCACCAGGTCGGGGGATCCGCCACCCTTGTTTCAGTATCGTCGCATTTGTAATGTTTGCCATCCAGAGAGGAATCTTATCTAATGTATATCCCCCAAACAGGCACTTGTAGGTCCCTGAGGCCCTAAACCTCTTGCTTTAACTATTTTACGCGATATCCTTTGCCTAGTTTACGTATAGAGCGCATGTAGTATGCGCACTTATTATAATTAAAACATATGGTAGCATTGAATTGAATGTTGACAAATTGTAGCAATGATAATCTATGGATATTACATATAACGACATTATGTTATATTTACCTGCGTATTTACATAGTTGCGTATACACACACCTTATACACGTATTGAAAAGTATATATTTAAATATATGACTAGTTAGTTAAATGTTAGAGCGCCAGTTAAATTTATTAAAGAAATACACCAAGTATAACCAAAACATTTTAACACAACTTCCGGGGTTTCATTCTCAATGATTTACGAAAACGCCGGCATTTTGGATTTAAAATTATTTATATTTTAATGACTACGTAAACAAGGTGATGCATTACTAAGACTATGGCCATCGGGGTAGAAGGATCCTGATCCCGGTCCCGATCCCGATCCCGATATCCCCAAAAAACCCTCTTACTGCGCTATCCTGTGGAGCAGCATGAACACTACGGTGGCGCCCAGACCCAGACTGAGGATACTGGCTCCTGTATTTTTCCGGTCTGCGAAGCTGCCGTGTGGAATCTCGTTGTCCACATCGTCCGGCTGCGGCTCCGGAGCCGCCAGCTCCTCCAGAGCCAGCACTGTTGCCTCGTTGATGGTCCTCAAGAGAGGATAGCTCTGACTGATTCGTCGGGGGGCTGAAGTGACCTTTTTGAAGTCCGCGTATGTGTCCTCGTCCAGATCGCAGTTGCCTAGGAAATCGTCTGTGTCCACGGACCACACCATTACCCCCGCCAGTCTCTTTGACATGGCATACAGCACCTTGTTGGCAATGGATCGCGAACTGTCGTAGGTAACCACGCTGACTTCCTGGGTAAACACGTTCCTCTCGGATCTGGCCAGCACCTGGCTGGTCTCCCCATCCCAGTGCCTGGTCCAGCCCGAGGTGCGGTTGCTCAGGGTTCGGCAGATCTCGTTGTAGCCCAGGAAGCCGTCCTCCCGGGTGAAGGGTCCCTTGAATCCGGCTCCGTCACTGGCATCGTTCAGGTTTCCCTCGGCCAGCGTTTTGAAGGTGCGTCCGTAGAAGGGCAGGCCCAGGACAAGCTTTGAGGGCGGAGCGCCCAGCTTCAGCAAGTAATCAATCGAGAATTTCTAGTGGTACAAAATGGATCAAAATTAGAGCTTGAATCCGAAGGTGGAATATCTCAAAGCACTCACCACACTCAGAGCATCACCCGCCGGAGCCGAGAGTGGAGCGTTGTAGCCAACCTTCTGGTCCCAGCTGCCGTGGTAGTCGTAGCACATGATGTGCAGGAAGTCCAGGTAGCGGGAGATCTGGCGGACGTCGTATGCCTGGTCAATCACCTTCTGGGCCGCCCCGATGGCGGACGTCAGCAGCAGACCGTACTGGTCGAACTCCTCCCGCAGCTCCTTGGTCAGGGCCACGAAGTTCTCGCGATCGGCGGGCTTGCCGCCCCGTTGCGTGGGATACTCCCAGTCGAGGTCGAGGCCATCGAAATCGTACTTTCGCACAAAGCTGGACACCTGCTTAACGAATCGGCTGCGGAGCAGATCGTTGGCCACCAGTGTGGAATAGTTACCGGAGCCCTCGTTCCAGCCGCCGATCGCCAGACTGACCTTCAGATGCGGATGACTGCGCTTTAAGCTGGTCAGCTGCTCGTAGCCGCCCTTTCCGTACTGCTCCTTGAGGTCCTGCCAGGGATCTGTCAAGCGATTGAGGTATGAAAGAATTAATATCTGCCACGAATACCTGGTACTTTGAATTTTTATAATTACGTAAGAATTCCCAAGCTTATAATCGCACATATACTCATTACTGTTAAGTTTTAGCAATAGGATTGAATCAAATTTAAAGTTAGTTCTTAATAGGTAGTTAGCATACTTAAAATCATATATTTTAAACAAACAGCTATCAAACAATGATACAATTTTGATAATTTAGTTTTCAATTGATTACGTTGTTTACTGAAAAGTTGATTGACAGACGGATATTGCCGCTAATACTTTATATATTCGGAAACACAACCCTCATCTCTGCGAGTACCAGGTATAAACAGGGAAGCCCTGAAATTTGCATAAACTCACCCAGGGACTTGATGGCCGCCTGGCTGATGTCCAGGCCTGCAAACGCGTAGACCACATGGGTGCACAAATTGGGATCGAAGTTGTTTATGGCATAGGCGCCCTGCTCCGGCCGGTAAACGGCCCAGGTGGATATGTAGCAAACCACCACCTTGTCGTGCGAGGGTCCTGCCGAAGGAATAAACAGAATTCTTGAATTAGCCACCCCTTTGTGGTTGTACATCCAATCGAACACTCACCTGTCCTGGCGACCACGGAAGCCCACAAGGTGCCCAGCAGGAGCAATAGCCACAAATGTGGTGCCTCGCCCCACACTCCCCGCATTTTTATTGCCATCCTAAGGGGGAAAAACAACAATAGAGTTAAATGCTTTGCGTGGCTGACTCTCGACTGTGTTGTGACAATTCACTATTCCAATTCAACTCAATTGGCGCCTCAATTGATCGAGGAAAGTGAAAGGCACCAGAATCGCGTCATGAACTGGGAAAAACTATGCACTTGAAATGAAGTACACAAGAAACAAATAAAATGTTAAAAATGTTACATAGCTTATTTTGTAACTGTTATTTTAAGATAACACTTATCACTTCGTAGTAATTGTTCTAATTATGAGATGGTCTCAAGAGACCTAATATACGAGTACAAATTGTGATACAAAACCCGGCAGATATGTTTATCGAGGGGCTTGGGGTTGTGGGAACCGCGTGTTCTAGGCCATGACGAACTCTGCCTCGAACTGTGACTCACTGCCGTGGATCAAAGAAGTCGCTTTGTTCTGGCGATTGTGGAGCATTTTGCAATTATGGCGCGGATGCGGCCGGTCTCTCCGTCGATTCGGATTGCGCGAGTGGGTTGCGGAACCTGATTCTCAACTTTCGCCGGCTTGCTGGCCCCTAAAAAGCTGGTCAGTGCAAATCACCAATCTCGAGACTCGAAACTTTAATGCAGCGAGCGCAAGAACATACGAGTAACATATAACCCGTGAATCATGACACTGCCACTGCAAGCGGGTTTTCGCTGCCGATCCGAAGGGCCGCCAGCAAGCAGACAGGTTCACCTTGATTTTCGACAACCTCGCCCTGATAAGGAATGGCATGAATAGGCACTTAAAAGATTGTTATTTTCTTCGCTGGAAAATAGGAAGTGCGCCGCCCGCCGAGGGCAAACAAAGCGCTCACTGGTTTCACTTTCCGGCTATTTTACATTTTTCAGCTTCCACCCAGTCTTTTGCATATTAATTTGCTTTTAGCTCTGTGGCTTTTTGTTTATCCAGCCCGCTGGCAAACCGGAATCTGGCGTTCATCACGAGTTAAGACCCGCAAAACATGTGAAAAATGAACAAAAGTTCAAACTGAAACCGAAATCGAGAGGAAAAAACCAAAGGCCGTAGGCCCAGAACCAAAACAAGGGGCTGGGAGATGAACTCCGCGATCCAGATACGTTTTTGTGGGTTGCGCATGCGCGGCGGAGGAGGAAATGCGGAGCCAATTAGCGCACTTATGTACTCGTACTAGGGAGGAGAAACCTCTTGGTGCGTCCAAAACAAGTACGTTCACTGTCGGAGGGAAACCGCACGCCCTGGAGTATGAAGAGCAGGGAGTATCTGCTTCGGCGACGACGTGACCAGCGTATCCAATCGCTACGCAGTGCGCGATACGTACTTCGAATGCTTTGTTACCCGACGTTATTGAGTTGTTATGTTGTTGCTTCTGCGACTCTCGCGACGGCCAGAAACCTTACAATCCGTCTTTGCCGCTAGTCGACTTATAACTGAAAGAGCCAAGAGCCAAGTTGGCTCTTTGCCGGGGCCGCTTCGTAAATTGATATGTAGAGCCACTCAATCGGAACCAGATCCAAACACACCAACTGCAAACTCTCCCCAAGAAATTCCCAGAAGAGAGGCCCAGCAGAAAAGACTCGAAGACATTAAGGGGTAGCACCGCAAGCGCAGTAGATTTTTATTTTAGATTGTTTATTAATGTTTTTAGAGGGCAAAATATATTTGTTGCTAAAAATCTAACTATTATGAAAATGAAAATCAAAATTTATTTTGTATCTTGCAATGTGTAAAAATACTTTACAAAATGTCTTGCGAAGGGAGTGAGGTTAGGTTAGGTTTACTCCTAACCTAATGGAGTAAAGAACATTTAAAAACTTTATAACATAAAATCGCACTGTGAAGATACCGGTATAAAAGACTCCAAACTTGAAGTTGTAGTATCACTGCCACCGCATTGTAGGTTTATTATATTTGGCTTAACCACAGTAAAAGGTATAAATTAATGTTTTAATATTATTTCTTATGCTGAAACACAACGATTTAAAAAATGTGGAATCAGAGCTGCTCTGAAAAGAGTTTTATCCGGCAAGTTCAAAATTTGTATCAAAAAATCTTTATAATCTTTTAAAGGTACATAATAGATTGTTGAAACACCATAATAAATTATTTTCGATTTATTAAAGTCTTGAAAAAGCAAAGCCAAGAGAAAAATCAGATTTTATTAATATTCTGATTAAAATTGTTAGAGTCGCATTGGCAGTGCCTGAAATTTCGACTGCCCAAGGCCACATTGTTTGTTGTAGTTAACGGGTAAGAGGACCCATTGCTTGACGTCGATAACGGGTAAAAGAACACATTGCTTGTTGTTGCTAACGGGTAAGAGGTTTGTTGTCACATTGTTTGTTGTCACCAACGGGTAAGAGAAATATTTCCAGAAAGGGGCATTTGAAAAAAGCGCGCGAGGCTCGAGCTTGGCATATCGTTCTATCGAAAATCGACAGCCCGCAAGTTCCATCTCTGCCGACAGCCCGCAAGTTCCATCCGAACGCAAACCATCGAATTTCGGCGTGCTAACATCGCCGAGGGATTCTCCAGCGGCAACGGGAACAGGACCAACTATCGAGTGGCCGGGCAGCATCCATGATGGATGTGGATGACGTGGACGTGGACGTGGACACCGCTTCGCCATTGGCGGCGTCCTCCCGCAAGCGCCAAAGGCGCAACTCGACGGATTCCGGGGATTCCATCCCCAACGCGGTGGGGCATCCCTCCGAGCAGGCCAATGGCAGGTGAGTGCTCAGCTGCTCTGCTGCTCTGCTGCTCAGCTGTTAAGTAAGCCTGGCTTGTGGGGTTGAATTGATTTTCTCTTTCGTGCTGACGTCTTGTGACGAACGTCAGTGAGGTTGCAGTTGACAGCACCGACACGGGCACCAACAATAGCGACGCTGGCAGAATGATGGAGAACGAGAGTCCCTCGCCAGAGCAGGCGGTGGAGGAGGTGGAGGAGGAGGAGGAGGCAGAGGAGGCGGAGGAGCCCCAGCAGGCCGACAACTCGCTCCTGGAGCGCATGCTGTCGCCGGAGTCCGCCGTGGTCGTGTTAGCCAGTCGCCAGGCGCCCAGCCCCAACCCAAGCGATGCCATCGACAGCGATGACGAGCTATCCGATGAAGATCAATCGGACGAGGGGGATGGCGAGCGGGAGGCCCCGCAAGCGCAGCCGCTGGCCATGGGGGAGGACTCCACGCCGCGATTCCGACAGCGCAATATACCGGCCACTCGCTCCTATCGCCGCGTCCAGGTCGAGCTGATCCACGATGGACTGATCGCGGAGGCCCCGCCAGATGCCGAGGAAGTACCTGCCCACATGGATCAGGAGGAACAGGAGGAGCAGGAGGACGCAGAGCCAGAGGTGCCATCCCCAGAGGGCGAGCCCGCATACTCCTTAACCACTGACAGCGAGCCCGAATACCATTTATCCTCGGACATGTCCGCAAGCGAGGTAATCTCCCCACCGAAGCGTAAACCCTGCCGAGACTTATCTTCGTGCCCCTTTCAGAGCGATGAGGACGGCGTCTATGCGCCGAACTCGGCCGAGAGGCAGCAGATCGAGGACTCCGTCAGCGAGGTCATGTGCAAGGCCAAGCCCGTGTACACGTGGAACTCGGTGCAGGAGCTGATGTGGCGGGAGAACAACATCGTGAACCGCATCGGGTGGCGCGGCGGACACACGTCCGCGGAGAGCTTCAACCGGGGCTTCTACGGCTCCCGCCAGGCGGTGGAGCAGCTGGCGCAGCTCAGCTCGCTCAACGAGCACGGCGGCTGCGTAAACTGCCTCAACTTCAACCGCACGGGCGATCTCATCTGCTCGGGCTCGGACGATCTCAGGGTCATTGTGTGGGACTGGGCGAAGGGCAAGCAGCGCCACTCCATTCGCACCGGCCACACCATGAACATCTTCCAGGCCAAGTTCATGGACATCAACGGCTGCCTGGACATCGTGACCGCCAGCCGGGACGGGCACGTGCGTCGGGCGATAGTCCCGCCCTCCGGCGAATTCGTAAAGCCCGTGCGTCTCTACTCCCACACGGACTCGGTGCACAAGCTGGTGGTGGTGCCGCAGAACCGGTACGAGGTGATGAGCGCCGGCGAGGATTCGGCGGTGAAGCATTTCGATTTGCGCCTCAGCGGGGCGCCCACCACGATGCTGCGCGTCGTCAACAACGACGAGAGGCGTGGCGGCTGTCGCGTGCGTCTTTTCAGCATCGCCCACCATCCGTTTATGCCGGAGTTCGTGGTCTGCGGCTCCGATGACAAGGTGCGCGTGTACGACAAGCGCAAGCTGACGCAGCCCTGCCACGAGATGATACCGCGCGAGGTCCTGGATGTGAGCATTCGACGCCGCCTGCTCCCGGGCCACTAATCTCTGTTTTCCCCTTCTTCCATCCCGCGCATCCAGAACAAGATCACGCAGATCACCTGCGGCGTGTACAACTACAGCGGCAGCGAGATCCTGGCCTCCTACAGCGACGACTGGATCTATCTGTTCGACAGCCGCAACTACACGGAGGGCGAGTCGCTCCACTGCTACAAGGGACACATGTAGTACTCCAACTAGGCAATATGCTTTGTATCTAGCTAACCGATATTGTTTCCTTTTTAGTAACAATCGCACCATCAAGGGCGTCAACTTCTTCGGGCCCCGATCGGAGTACATAGTCAGCGGCAGCGACTGCGGCAACATCTTCTTCTGGGACAAGAACACCGAGGCGGTTCTCAAATTCATGAAGGGCGACCACGCCGGGGTGGTCAACTGCCTGGAGCCGCACCCCTTCATGCCGGTGCTGGCTACCTCGGGACTGGAGCACGACGTCAAGATATGGGCGCCCAAGGGCCCCGATCCGGTGGGTTTTTGATGCGGTTATCTGGCAGGCTGATGGCTTACAATTGCATTCTTTAGGTTGAAGAGACGAAGCCACAGACGGAGGTCTTGAAGAACACGTTGCAGCGCAACTTCGAGCGCAATGTCATGGATATGGGAGACTTCGACATCAACCAGTTCCAGTACTTCATCCGTCAGTTCCTCCAATCGCCGCCGGGCACGCGCCGCACGGGTCGTGAAAACTATGGCGCGCGCCCCACGGGTCGAGAAAATTCGAGAACGCGCCGCACGGGGCGAGAAAACTCGAGCACGCGCCGCACGGGTCGAGAAAACTCGCGCAGGGGTCGAGGATCGAACGAGGATGCTGAGCCGCCGGAGGATCCGCAGCCGCCGGACAGCAGCTCCAGCGATGCGCCCAGCGGGCAACGGCGCAACAGCGAGAGCTCCGAGGACACCAACGAGGCCGCCTCCGCGGTGGAATGCCGCACGCAGTGAAGCCGGCATGCAGTAGTCGAATGCGCATCCGTATCCAAAGTCTCCCCACCCACCCTCACCGCGGCCGAGTGAGCTTCAAAAGCCATCACCCGGACGAACCTTAAAATACATTTCAGAGAGCCGAGCGCCTCTGGAGCTGTGAATACGTAACCGTACACTTAAGGGCGCAACTATTATTCGTTTGAACAAGGGTTTGCGGACACTCAACACTTGTAGATTCCAACAAATACAGAAGGTGAAACAAATACAAATAATTCGAAGAGATTCTGGCCAGCCAGCCAACAATAACAGATTTAAGACGTTTTATACGTACATATGTATAAATTTTCACTAAAAATGTATTAAAAAAATTATGATTTGGCAACCAAATAAATGAATACAACATGTTTTGTTGAGATGAACGTGATAATAAAGCATTGCAGTTGAGTAGTATTTACATATAGTATGTGTGCAGATGGAATATCGCAAAACTGTCCAGTGATTGGAACGCAGACCATGAATAAAAGCCACATTTGAAGCAATTACATTATATTTCCATTGAGTTATTCAGTCATACATTTTGTTCCCAAAAAAAAAAAAAAAAACGCCGGGAAACGCATAAAAAAATATAATTTCTTTAAGCAATTTGACAGAAAGGCTGTTTTAAAATAATCAACATCTTTCTAAATATGGAATTGTGCATTATTTATGAAAATAATGCATAAACAAACTGAAGTTTCAAACTCATTCAACGCTCGGCTTGCTTACGCTGATGGGATCTCTACTCTATATAGTTATCCGCAAAACTGTCCCGTGATTGGAAGCAAAACGCAGACTATGAATAAAAGCCACATTAATTTTACAAAAAATAATAAGCACCTTTCACTACGGTGACGGCATACATGTCGGAATAATACTGATTGATCATTTGATTTTGATCGGATCCTTTTGTTTTTCGCCGAGTCCAAGGGCATGCTATGATGTTATGGGTGGTTCCTGAAAGCTCCAACGGTGTCCATCCTCTGGGGACCTCGGGAACAACCTATAGCACACAGCAAACACCGGAACCGGAACCGGAAACCGAGCAGCTCAGTCGGTCGTCTGGCACATGAGGGCCACGCTCCGCTTCACCCAGTGGGTGGACTTCACCACGGTGTTCAGGAGCAGCGGCACCACGTAGTTTGTGGAGTGGCCCGTGGTGGAGAGGGTGCCCTTTCGCTCGCTTGTTTTGTAAAGCGGACAGCGGTAGCGATTGCCCTCGACCAGATCCTGGAGGGTTACCGGCCGGAAGTAGATCACTGGCATTGTGTACACTAGGATCTTGGGAAACTGCTCCACCAAATGGCTGGCGTTCCACTCCCAGCGAGCCCCCTCCAGGTACAGTCCATTGCAGTAGACACCGTCCTCGGGCGGCGAGGTCTTCGTGTCCACCGCGAGGACCACATAGTCGAAGGTCAGGGTGTCGATGGGAATCTTGTATTTGCGGGCAAAGTTTTGCATGGCCCCGGTGAGGAAGGCCTGGGTGAAGAAGAATCCCGACAGCCAGAAGGTCGGCGGCTTGCCGTGGTGGTGCCAGTCGTGCAGCCAATTGATGCGCTTGTACAGATCCTGGATATACGAGCCCAGCGGCTTTAGGCACGGATACGACTTGCCCATCCACTTGGTCGGAATGCGGTTGAACTTCATCGCTATCATCACGTTCTCTAAGTCCGGCGTCATCACCATGATGCCCTTGACGGCCATGGCCAGGTCGCGGCAGGAGCCGCGGATCTCTTTCTGCAGCTTCAGGAAGCGCTCCATCTCCTGGACGACTACCGTGTTCATCGACTCGTTGTAGTCGACGGGGTACTTCTCGGCCGCCGCCTCTATGTCCATGTCCGGGGGCATGTCCCCCTCGATCTGCTTGATCGTGTTCAGGATCACCTGCTCCACACTCACGCCGGCCCCGGCCGACCCGGCCGCCTCGCTGCCCAGCAGCAGGATCATCGAGTCCAGCAGCAACTTTGTCGTCTGCAGGTCGCGGGTGATGCCGGAGTTGGCGTGCAGCCCGTACACCTCCGGCGGCGCCAGCGAGGGTATGTTCTCGTCAATGTAGCGCAGCATCTCGCGGTGCTCCGTCTTCCTCGGCAGTATGTAGCACTCGTCGGCGGCGAACCTATACTTGTTGTCGTTCACCACCTGCGCGTTGCAGAAGTCCGCCAGAATGGTGTTGATGCACCGACGGTCCCAGTTGTCCGTCACCCGGCCGCCGTAGTTGCACTCGCTGGTCAAGTAGGAGATGGCATCGTATGGCACGTGCTCGTACTGGTTTAGAAGCATCTGCGGGGGAATAGCAAGAGCGATGTTAGCAGGAAATTATTCCCTAAGGGATTAGCCACTCACATTCAGCTGCAGCACCGAGATCTGCAGATCGGACTCGTTGAACCCGTAGGCAATGTTCCAGCCCAGGGGACCGTATTTGCGCCGCTCCTGGACGACGGCGTGGAAGAAGCAGATGCCGTAGAGCAGCCGGGTGAAGGCGCGGTCCTGCTTGGCACAGCCCGTGTAGAACTCGTAGTCGTTGATGGGCTCGGAGTTGTAGGAGCGCATCAGGTTCTCCTTCAGGCCCGTGGGCGGTTCGTTGGTCATCTTGACGCCGTTCTGGAGAATGGTGACCGGGAACTGGGGCGTGGGATACGCCGTCAGCCAAATGCGGAAGTTGGCTGAAAGTTGTAAGCAAATTGAGGTGAAAACAGATAACCTAGATCCAAAATGTTAGCAAATACGCACGAACTGTGTTGAACGTGTCCATGTTCTCCCACATATACTCTAGCACTGGCATCCAGGAGGCGGCCAGATGGCAGTTCTGCAGGCAGACCCAGTAGCCCATCTCCTGAGCGTTCTTGATCAGCGCTGTGGCTATCGGGCCCTGGCCCTGGCCCAGGGAGATGCTCTGGAAGGACTCCTCCTGGCCCATTTTCTCGGCGAACGCCAGCAGGGAGCCCAGCGGATCCGCGCCGGGCGACAGAATGAAGACCAGCGGCGTGAGGGCCGTGGAGTCCGCGTACGACTTGGAGATGTCGAACTCCGGCGGCGTCACGTACTGGTCCCCGAGCATCTTGGCAATATACAGGCGCACCGCCAGGAAAATCGAATCCGGACGCAAAGACTTCAAAACGATCATCTTCTCAAAGTCGGTGGTCTTGTCGTGCCACGGAGCCGGCAGAGGCTGTATTTCCGGCGAGGCGTGATCGTAAATGGCCTGCCATTCGGACGTGTGCTTCCTGAAGTGGTCAACGATTCCTGTTAGCTCTTTGAGCTCCTCTAATCGCAGGAAGTTAAGCCACACGGTCTCCGTCACCCAGCTGGGATCGGGATTTGGCGGAATGTTTGTGGATTCCTTGGCATTGGTCACCAGATGGGCGAAGTGCCGCATTTCTACTTGGCCCGTCCCGAGGAGAATCCGGGCCGCGAGGATGAAGGAGAAGAGCAGCTTGTCTCTTTCGAAAATGGACCGGCAGACGTTGTTGTACAGGTTTCGGGTAAACCCATCCACGAGGAACTTAATGCGACGCGGCAGATCCTTCGACTTGTTGGCCGTCTCGATGGAGTACATGTAAAGGTTTATGTACCAATTGAGGGAGAACTGGTACATGGGATCGATGTTTGGCAGATCCGTGATGGAGTAGTATAGGATGGAGGAGTGGACGGCGACGGGCTTGTAGTTCAATCGGAAGGCCTCGATCTTGGCCCCCGTCTCTTTGGCCGCCTCCTGCTTCTCCACAATGTCCTTCGACAGGCCCTTCGACTCGGCCAGGATCTGGATGGCCGCCTCGTTCTCCAGGATATCGCCGCCGGCGCTCAGGGTCTTCAGGATCATGTTCTCCGCATCCCGGAGAGCGCCTTTGTTGGCCGCCGCCTCTGTGGTGAGTGCGATACGCAGCTCCTGCAGATCGGGCCGTTCCTTGGCCACCACAATGCTCAGCAGCTGGTCCATCAGGGCGTTCTGGGTCAGCGCGAAGTTGATCACCGTTACCTTGTTGAAGGTCTCGGGCAGGAAGTGCGGGTTACGCAGATTGCAGGTCATGTAGAGTCGGAAGTGGGGGCTCACGGGCACCACGGACTCCCCCAAGCTGATGTGCTTGATCCCGCCCTGCACAAAGGTCTGGTGCATCAGGATCGGATCCAGCGGCACCTCCAGCTCCTCCTGCACGTTCTCAATGATCACGGGCGTGCCGTACTCCAGGGCCTCCGCTATGATCTTCATGTAGTTGCCCTGGTTAAACTTGACGCAGTTCAGCCGGTTCTTGCGCTCCATGTTTTTCAGCCAGTTGTTGGCCTGCGCCTGCGGATCGATGAACAGGCTGTAGCGGGAGGAGTTGGCCGAGATAATGGCGTTTTCGCTGGAGAACTCGTCGTTGGGCAGCCCGTCGAGCTGCCAGTTCTGGATGGTGACCTCCACACCCAGCACCTCTATGATGGAGTACTTGGTGGAGCTAGGAATCTTGTAGTCGGTCACCTTCTTGAACCAATCATGGACGCATTCCGCACGGTACGCCAGGTTCACGGCGGAGAGGTAGGCAATGATGCCGCATGAGATGAGCACGTCGCCCGGCAGATGGTCGTACAACGCCTGAAGATCTTCGGCAGCCTGGTTCCAGCGCGACTTCTCGCCTCCGAGGCCACCAATAAGGGCCTCCGCCCGGATCAGCTTGTTCCGGCAGTTCTCTGCGTGCTGCTCCGTTTTCTGCATCTCCGCGTTGGCCTTATCCAGCTCAATGTTCAAAAGGGCCACCTTCTCCTCCAGTGCCAATGCCAGCGCGCGCTTCTCGGCCAGGAACTCCATGGTGTCGGAGTACTCCTTCTCTGCGGCGGCCAGCTTGGCCTTCTTGGGGGCCACCACCTTGGCCACATCGTCGTACATGTCCATGGCGATGATCCACTGGCAGAGACCCTTGGCGGCGCTGGAGGCCTTGGCCACGACCGCAGGATCAAAGTCCTTGTTCGGGATGAATTCCTTGCGGATGCGCTTCATGATCTCCACCGGAATGTTGTCCTTGTCGAATTCTTTTAGCGCCGGCAGGAAGTTCATCTCGCCAAGAAGTCGCTTACTGGGTCCCCAATAGTCCATCACCATCTTTCCGGAGCCCGGGTCCGGCACACGGTCCGCCGGAATGTTCTTGATCACACAGACGGCGGCCATCACCAGCTTAATCACCGGCGGCGGGTTCTTCATGGACTTGACCAGC
Organism: Drosophila ironensis; assembly: GCA_021223825.1. Lineage (NCBI taxonomy): Eukaryota > Metazoa > Arthropoda > Insecta > Diptera > Drosophilidae > Drosophila > Drosophila ironensis. Next base: position 743,170 of record JAJJHQ010009521.1, on the reverse strand, counting down.
GTGATGTCAGCAGGCTTGAGGGTGTTGAGCGCCGCCAGGGCGTCCTCCAGCACCGGGATGGCCTTGGCCAAGTCCCGCTCGCAATCGTGCTTCAGCACCTGCGCAGCCTCGGCCTGCACGGAGGCCACCTCTTCGTCCTTCTTCACCTGCTCGGCGGCGATGTTGGCTGCCAGCGTCTCCTTGCTTATCTCCAGCATCATCTTCCTGGAGGCCTCTGCCAAGGCCAAGAGTTTCGGCTGCAGGGCATTCAAGTCCCGCTGCATGATGGAGATGGCGGCCGCTGCCTGGGCCAACGTGTCCAGGCCACCGATGTACCGCATCTTAGCCAGCATCGTCTCGCTCTGCTTTTTGTATATCAAGGTCTGGAACGAGCGGATCAGCTCTATAAAGGAGGCATTCGTCTGGTAGATGTGCCGGCCACTCATTTGGCAGAAAGCGCGGGTCACCTTGAAAGCGGTCATGTGGAAATACTGGCACGTATCCATGATCGCCGACCTGATTTCTTCGGTGGGGACATTCACGTCCATTAGCGACATCTTGGCTATCATCTGGAGCGCCTCCTGTGGCCAGCTGTCATACCAGTCGATGGTGCAGCAGTTCACCAGGGAGGGATAGAGGCGCACCCGCGTCCTCAGGGCATCGCCGATGGGCGAAAAGCTCAGGACGATGTGCAGCTTCTGCTTGCAGCGGTCCACGAAGAAGGCAAACACCTGCAGGGGCGACACATCGATGTTCCGGTTGCCACCCTGGGCGGCCAGGCGCACCATCTCCAGCACTTCCTGCTTCTCGTCGATGGGAAAGATGTTGGGCACCTCGCCCTGGTTCAGCAGGCAGTCGATGTCTTGAAGGAAAAGCTCCATCTTGATTTGATTCTCGGTGATCAGGAAGGTGGTGTGCTTGTTCATGCCACCCGCCTCCTTCAGGATCACCTTAATGTCTTCGTGCCAGTCGTTGGCCCCGTAGTTCTTTGTAATCTCCGGCTGGAAGAACGTTGTCTGCACCATGTTGGTGGCCAGCTTCGTCAGCGACTGTCTTCCAGATCCACCCAGGCCAATCATCAGAGCACTGGCCCCCTGGATGGAGATAATCCGGCAGATCCTGTTCAGATGCTGCAGGGCGAATGTGAACAAGGTAATGTCCATTTTGGAGCGGCGCGTCGAGTTGTAGTCCTCCAGACTAGCAAGTGACACTCTGAGAAAGACCTCCATGCTGGGCACCTCCTCGTAGCGCCGCTCATCCGGAACACTGTCTTCGTCAAAGTAAACTCCAAACAAAATGCTGGTTGCCGTTTCCATGGTAAACGCTCCATCGTCATTGCCCTGAATAACAAAATGTATATGTTCTTAAATTCCCCTGGCTATGATATATTCTAAATTATCTAATTGAAATTAGTATCCTCACTTATGCTCTTAGTAGGACATGCATAAGCAAGCTATGCTCTTACCTCGCAGTAGCGCTCAAAGACGCTTTCCACCTTGTCCTTAAAGTTGGCCCGCAAGCACTCGTTCAGCTTGTCAAACATCCACTGGCGGTCGATGTCGTCCACCAGGCGGTCGTAGAAGACCCTCATGGCCTCGTGGTACCAGACCCGAATGAATATCTTCTTGTCGCTGACGGACTCCTTCCGGACAAGCGTGCATCCAGTGACCACGCGGGCGATATCGCGCAGATTGAAAATGTAGTGCGATTTGGCGGGCGTGGCCCTGATCTCAGACTGGACGCTCTTGTAGATGCTCTGCGTGGCGCTCACAATCTGGTTGGTGACCACGAAGACGTCCTGTCCGTGGCCCGCCCGCTTGAACCCGTTCAGGGCCACATTGAGGAATATCCGGAACATGGTGTCCTCGCTGAACGTGTTCACGGAATACACGTGGAAGTGGTTCAAGAATCGAGCGTAGACATCCTGGCGACTGCCGCCGGGCAAACCGCAGGCGGCCATAATAAGAACATTGTGGATGAAGATCTTGGAGCTGTCCTTCAGGTCGTACACATGTCCGTAATCGAAGAATTGGCGCAGCAGCTCCAACGGCGGCTGGGCGCCGTACACTTCCTTCACTGGCATATTCATGTCGTCCACGAAGAGCACACTCTGCATGCCCTTGGGGGGCCCATAGATGCCGCGCTTCCACTTTTGAAGCTTGCTTATCAGCAGCTCCTGGCACTGGTTGGCGGAAATCATCACCGTGAACGTGATGAAGCCGGACTCGTACGCCTCCTTGTCCAGCTTGTTCATCAGGTAGTTCTGGATGTAAACGGTCTTGCCGGTGCCCGTGGGCCCCACCAGCAGCATCCGCTGCTTGTTCTCCACGTGCATCTTCAGCAGATGGACGTAGCGGGCCGAGTCCACCGTGGGCACAATCACCCCCGTCTTGGTCTCCTCCACGTCCATCCGCTTGGCTATGTCGGGCCAGTAGCGCCAGGCCCCCCGCTGTTTGTACTGGAAAACATAGTCGACAATCAGACCATCCTGAGGCGGGGTGATCTCCAATTTGCCCAGCGGATCCGGCAGCGGCTTATCTTCGTTTTCCCAGAGCTGCGGGTATGGGAAATATTTTGGATGATTGGCTAACAATGATTGTACAACTATATTTACCTTTCTTAAGAACACATCGAACTTATCCCTCGAGTTGGTGTCCAGTACTCCACCAACTCCCCAAACCAAAGCAAAAAGCATGGCCGCTTGAAAGTGGCTTTGTAGGTACTTCTGATAGTCCTCGGGATTCTCCTCAAGGGATTCGAGAACCTGCATCGCGAACAGGTCGAAGGTCGTCCTCATGCAGTTGAACTCTCCAGGCTTAATGAATTGCGAGCAGAAGCGTCGCACATAGGTCATGCACTAACAAGGACAATAACAATGGAAATTGGTTTATGGGATTGTTAACAAGTGTTATTGTTTACTTACGGGAGGCAAACACCAGGATAACATGGCCATCACATAGGGCACATTCTCATCATCCGCCCAACGGGGATCTGCCGTCTTCAGCCAACTGGTAGCAAACACCTTCCAACCGAGCGTGGAGGGCTCCATATAGATCATTCCGCACCGGGAGACGGTGGCCGGCGAGGCTTGTGCCAAGTCCATCACCTCGAACACCATGGACATCTCGTTGCTCATGGTGATGACCTCGCCGCTGGTCAGGCACAACTTCTTGTTGTCGTCCAGCACGGTATTCATGTTCTCGATCCACACGGCGTCCACAGGGCCGTCGAAAATTACCTGGAAAATGGAGATGGTAATCATGCAGAAGGTTCCTAAGTATGCAGGGAACAGGGCGCACATACCCACTTCCTGTCCGGCGTGGGCGTCATAGCAAAGTCTCGGAAAATCCTGGCCACCAGGCCGTCGGTCCACTCATATGAGATGGGGTCAAAGGATCCGTACAGCTGATTCATGGTGATCGATTTTGGGTTCATGATGCCCATCTGGACGTGCTGAAAGTAGTTGCTCTTCGACGGCGCCTTGATCTTCAGGGACGAGAGCACCTTGGACAAGACTTGCAGGGTCCTTGATTTGCCCGCGAGTGGCTCGCCGACCAACATAAATCCGTGTCGCACGATGATCATCTCGTACGTCTGGATCACTTTGGTGAGGAAGCTCGGGGCGGGCTCTAGGATCTCCTCCTTGCAGACCTTCTTGAACTCGGACTCGAACAAACTGTAGTCGATGTGCGGCAGCTTAATGCCCGGAAAGATGTCCGAAATGATGCCCTCGAAGAGCGGCACATCGAAGGACAAGAACTTCGGCAGATTCACGTCGATCAGACTGCGAAGCAATAGGATGTCCTCCAGCTCCTCCGGATACATTTTCTTTATGTTGCCGCAGGCCGAGAGCACAGTCTTGACGGCTCGCATGCCGTAATCGTAGTGATTCTGGGAGGACAACTGCTCCGAGCAGAGCCGGTAGGTGGTCACAATCTTCACGGCCAGCTTGCGGGCATCGACGAAGCCGTAGGAGTAGAGTGAGATTTCGCCAATCATGGCATAGTCCGGCACCATCATGGCCACGGAGCGGAACAGCACTTTCAGGTTATCGGGCAGCTCGGAACGGCCGGCGTAGCCAGGATTCATGGTGATGCACACGTAGCAGGCGGGATTCAGAGTCAGCTCTGTGCCTTCGAACATGAACTTGACCATGTTGCCGCGCACCGCCTGGATGATCAGCAGGATTTGTTGGGCCACCACCGAGAGCACCTCCAGCTCGATTCGGTTGAACTCGTCGAAGCAGGCCCAGGCTCCGCAGGAGGCCAGTCCCTTGAAGAACTTGCCCATGGCCTTGTAGTCCAGTCCGTCGGAGCAATTGAACACCTTGCACTGCACGGCCAGGGCCTTGGCCAAGTCCTTGGTGGTTTCGGTTTTGCCCGTGCCAGCCGGTCCCTCGGGCGCTCCGTTCAGATGCAGTTGGTAGGCTCCGACGAGGGTGCGGTAGCAACGATCCGTGAGAGGGGTGATCACCAGGCGATCGGAGTTGCCGAGATACTCGTTGGCGAACGGCACCGTGGCGTTGATGATTCGCACCCAGGTCTTCTCGTCCTCCCAGTAGTAGCGCATCTGCGCCAGCCACTGGAAATCGAACTCGCTGCTGACCTTCTGCCGGATAAGGTCCTCGCTCACGTCCTTGGCATGCACATCTATTACAATCAGGGACTTGATGGTGATGCGGTTCAGGTTGCTGATCTTGGGGGACCGCACGAGGGTGACGATATCGTTAAGCTCCTTGGCCAGCTCCGCGAAGAAGTTGGACATGATGGTCATGTTGCCGCCGAAGGTGCGCCGCAGGCTGCTGTGTACGCGCATTGCCCAGTAGACCTGCGAAATGGCCAGCACCACCATCTGGGGCCACTCCAGCACCCACTCGTGCCGCTTTAGCTTCGGGTAGTGTTCGTAGGAAAGCTCGTTTTGGTAGCGCACCGCCTTTAGCATTTCCTCCTCCACTCCGACGAGCCACTTCTCCACACTTCCGCCGGCCGCTGCCGTGGACACCTGGTCAATAAACTCGATCGTTTCCTTGTCGCTGCTGACCATAGCCAGCACGTTTTTGGCCGCGTCGAAAACCAGGCTGTTAATGCCCTCGAAGCACTTGCTCAGATGGGGCAGCACCCGCAAGGGATCCTTAGTCTCCGAGAGAATCTCCAGCATCTCATCGTTGGCCAAAAAGAAAAAGCGCGGGAAGAAAAGACGTTTTTTCTCCAGGTAGTTGCTCACACCGGTGGCTATGTCCTCGAGGAGCTCGTTGGCTTTCTGCAAGGACTCCAGTAGACCCGAAACCGGAGCAGTTTCCATCACCAGGGGCTGGCGAAGTATCAAACCCATGTTACGCGTGTACGTCTGCTCCACAGCGGTGAACAGACGGCCCTCCTCGGGCATTTGGGCTACAATGTCTTTGGAGGAGAAAATGGGCAGCAAGTACAGGTAGTTGACCTGCACCTTGCCCCATTGATCAAGGGTTTCATTGACCCGCGTGATCTTCTCATACCAGGCGCGCACCTCCTCCTCACACGGCTTCATGAACGCCGATCCTCGCATGGTTAGCGTCTTGAGGATGTGATCATCCAAAAGAGCTTGTATGTCATCCAAGCTGTTCAGAATCTGCACGTTGGTCTCCTTGTAGGGACCGTAGGGGAAGACCTTGTTCTCCCACTCCTTGATCATCGCCTGCAGAGCGTTCCATAACTGCAACTCCTTGTTGGCCCCAATGCTGATTATCTCGAACTGATCGAGGATGGGATCCAATCCGGAATTGAGCAGTTTGCGGAGCGTTGTGCCCGCATCCGGGGTAATGTCGAATCCAGCAATATCGGACATTTCCTTCCAGTGGCGCTTACGGAGAGCCGGGTTGCACAAGGTGTTCACAATGAACACCCCGGTGGTGAAGTTCTTGATAGACTGAATCATGGAGGTGCACAGGCGCAGCGGGACCGGGTGTTTGGCCGGATCGGGGTCCTCCGTCTGACCCTTGAACTTGCACACCGGATTGTCGATGAGGTCCTGCTTGATCTTGACGCGGTAGTACTTCTGGTATTTCTGAAACTCCTTCAGGTAGTTGTCCGTCGTGTTCTCCACGAACTTTGGTTCCAGATACTCGAAGGGTCCATCGTTCCACACGGCCAAGTAGCGCTGCCACTCAATGCAGCACCTGCAGATGTTAATATTTATTTATTTAACGTTGTTCAGAATGTTTAGAACCGAAATCTCGGTGGACTCACTTCATCAGCTCGGCAAAGGGATAGACAAAGGTCTTGATCACCTCCAGCGTGGGATACTCTGTCACGGCGACCTTAAAGAGTTTCTCCTCCTTGTTGATCCAAGCAACGTAGTCGTCGAAGGTTTTTATCTGGTCAATGAAGTTTTGGAGCAGAATGTAGCTGTCGCGGAATTTATCCGGCCGACTCATGTCATCGATGACAACCAGCTTAGGCAGCAGCTCTTCTATGTCGACATTGAGCTTCTTGATCACCTCCTGCAGGTGCTCCTCGAAGGTGTACTTAAACTGTTCCTGTTGCGAGGCGTTGAAGTCACAGATTTCGTTGATGTCTTGGATCCAGTTTATCGTCTTGATGGTGAGATCGAAATGGTACTTGGACATTTCGGTCAGCTCGACAATGTTGGTGCCCACCTGCAGGCAGTGCTGAATGCGGTCGGTGAGCTCCGCGATTTTATCCTTCTTAACAAAGATCATGTACTCGGCGCTCGCGAGCAACTCCTCGGTGGACTTGGGTATCTCCAGAGCCTTGAACTTTATGCTTTCGAACTCCTCACAGATCTCAAGCTCCGTCTTAATGTGCTCCCGTATAATGATCGTTGTGATTTCCTCGATGAGGTTTTCGGCCAACGTGCGCAGTCCGATTATTGCCGGCTCGTTGTGGATGACGGCCTGGACAAAATACTCCGTGCCCGGTTCGCTGCGCAGCATGTTGATAAAGCCATAGTACATGTCTATTCGGGAGAAGTATTCCTCAAAGTCATGCGGCTCCGACAGGAATATGTTCAGAGCATCTCGCTCTTCCCAGGAGTACAGGGCCTTGTACTTCTCCCGAAAGGCCTCGACGTAGTTGGTCACATCCGCGTACGTTTTTTCGATGATGCTCTGCACGCGGTCGATCACGTCCTTCAGGTAGTTGTCGTTCATCTCGATCTTTAGGTAGTCGCTAACCTTGGCGAACGCCGCCATCGTGGTGAGCGTCTGGACCTGCGGCTGTAGCGGCTCCATTCGGTAGCCAACCATTGCGATTTCCGTGGCGATTTCAGCGAAGGTGCGAATGACGCTCCACAAGTTCGGCCTCGTGTCCAGGTCGCCGCCGAACTCGCCCCATTCGAGGGCGAGGCGCAGCATGGGCATTGTCCGCGGGTTGCTGCACACGCGATACATCTCCTCGAAGGTGCGGATCTTCACGTTGGTCAGCTCGCGGTTCATCAGGGCCTCGAGGGCGTTCCAGGCGCGCTTCCACACGGACATCGGCATCACCCGCTTGCGCAGGAGCTTTCGCAGGACGGTCACCAGCCGGGGGTACCAAGACCAGCGCAGGAAAGTGTTCATCTTGTCCAGCTGGTTTTGAATGTACTTGCGGTAGAACTTGTACGACAGCGCCTCCCGCCCGCCCAGGCCCAACTGCTGTTGGATGGCTCCGGTGGCCATTATGTATTTGAATATGCAGGCCAGGTTGGGCAGATCGGCCACCGAAATGCTGAGGACGGCGCGCAGCGGGACCTGCAGGATCAGCAGCTTCTGGGCGATCTTGCGGCGGTTCTCGAGGAAGTTCGGGTAGTTCTTGGTCTTGCCTGGCCGTCGGAAGTGAAAGTCGGCCGAGGGCAGATCGAAGGTGGCGGGATCCTCGTCGGAGAACTCCGGGTGGCGCATTATGTTCTTCATGCTGTACACCTTCATCAGGCGATTGAACTCTGCGTGCACGTCCCTCATGTAGGCCTTCACCAGTTCCGGGTATCTGGCCTTCAGCTGCTCGCTGGCGTAGCTGAGGATCTTGGCCTCGGTGCGGCGCAGCATCGGCGGCACCACGATCTTGCGCACCTCCCGCCGCAGGTTGTCCTCGTAGTGGGACTGCGGCAGCGGGCGTATGTCCGGCTCCGGCTGCCACTTCTGGCGCGCCACCCGCACCTTCACGTCGGCCGCCTTCTGCTTGAGGAACTGGTAGTGCCGCCGCTCGTGCACCTCGCTGATGTGGAACTTGAGCAGCGGGTTCTGCATGTACGGCTCATTGTCGTACTTGGTGATGTCCGAGGACGGGCGGTACATCCGCTCCAGCTTGCGGCTGTACATCCTGCCACCGGTGCTCTACGCTTGCGACTCCTTGGCGGCGGCTTAACTCCGAAAACAAAAAACAATCCAGTTTTCTTGGTTGCCTAGCCTCGTTGTTGTTGTTGTTGCTAAGGCAACTTGTGTTTGTTTTCCCTGGAAATAACTGGATCTTAATTAAATTAACATATAACTACAACAACTCGGGTCTTTGCAAAGATAAAATCAATTAAATAAACTTTAAAACTAATAGGTTAAGTAATATTGACGAGATTTCAGAGAAAGACCTTGTAAAAGTTCGTGTTTGTGTTTATTTATTGATCGATAGCGATATCAATTCGATTGAAAATGACATTACAGATACATAGATTAACAACGGTTTAGCAACAATCATAATAATAATAATAAACGTACTCATAATGATAATAGTTACAGTTATAACGTCTCGCTCTCACGATTGCCCTCGAATATACAATATTCTAAAACACCCGAAATGTTCGTCAAAAAACAGCCTTAAGTGTATGTCCTATACAGGTATAACTGATCGGATGCAGCATGAGATGGGTTAAGAATCACGGGGAGGCAAGGTAGGGAGGTGCAGAGGCGGGGTTGCGTGCCTATACTATATATAGTAGCTTATAACAAGCGCATTACAGCTTACAAAGTTGTACGTATAGAAATACAAAACATAGATGAGCGCTCCTCCCTCACAGTATCAGTATAGTCAATATATATATATAATATATATATATAGAGTAGATTCGTATCAAAGAAATTGCACGTGTTTGATTTGACGATAATTTTAAACCATGTTTAGTATAGTATGTTGTGTGTTCTCCGTTGTGTCTAGGTACGTTTAAGCGTATCCGAATCCTAGAAGGGTCTGTGCACTATATGCACTATTCAGGGTCCAAGGCAGACCTGATCGTTTTCAATTATTGCGTAACTACATACCTACGGGGGGTAGGTGTACTCGTATATTGGAGCATGCTCCAGAGAATGCTCCCTGTACTAGATCTTACACTGTGATTGATTCTCTAGTTCGCTGCTTGGGATTCATTGGTCGTTGGGCTACCGCTCGAACTGCAGGACGTAGTCCTTGAGCGGGCCGGGCAGGTTCAGGCGATTGATGTTCTGGGCCAGCTTGCGGTTCAGCGCCTCGTAGATGGCGAAGCGAGCCAGCTGCTTGAGGCTGCGCGGGCGGCGGTAGAGGGACGAGATCAGGGCTATCAGCTGCTCGGTCTTCTTGCTGGGCACCTGGGCCACGTAGAAGTTGTGCAGCGCCTTGAGGCAATTGAACAGCGGCTCGTGCTCCATGGTCAGGTAGAAGAGATGGATGACGCGCTGGTAGGTGGCGTGCGGGTCCAGCAGAATGAACTCCTTCTTCGTGATCAGGATGATGTAGTAGAAGAGCAGGTAGCACGAGTTGGTGCGGAACGAACTGCGGAACGTGGCCAGCTCGGTGGAGAAGATCGACGTTGGCTTGCCGCTCAGCGCGATGTTCGGGTCGGCCCCGTACTGGATCAGCGTGAGCGTCAGCTCGTAGACGCACTCCATGTCGTGGCAGGTGCGCACATTCTGCACCATGTCCATCACCGCCTGCAGAATGTGCTGATATGTCTTGTTGCAGTCCAGGCCGTGCTGCAGCAGCAGCAGCAGAATGTTCTTGATGAAGTCGAAGTTGGTCCGCTTCTGGATGTCGCAGTTGAGCGTAAAGTTCTCGCTCACCGTGAACACGAGCACGTGCAAGGGCTTGAGGTTGGCGCGGTAGGCACAGTTCGGGTTCGCCCCGTGCTGCAGCAGCATGCGGATGCAGTTCAGATAGCACACCTGTCAAGCACAACCCCCTTTTAGTTTTCTCCACATTCCCAGTGGTGATTTCCCAGTGGTGATGTACGTACCTTCATTGAGTGCGTGAAGTGGTGCAGGTGGTCCTTGTTGATAAGCGGCACCAGCAGCACCATTATCGGCACGGAACCGTCCCGGCCCACGATGTTCGGGTCCCCGTCCTCCTTGATGAGCATGCTGAGCAGCTCGTAGCAGACCTCCCAGTCGCGCAGGTGCCGGAACACGCAGGCCATCGCGCTGTTCCCCGCCTGGTTGATCGACTGCTTGGCCCCGTTCTGCAGCAGGAAGCGCACCAGATGCAGCACGTCCCACTTGCTCCACTTGTCGTAGCCGTAGCGGGCCTCCTCCAGGGCATAGCGCACAATCAGCGCGTGCAGGGGGGTGTTGCCCAGGGAGTCGGGTGCGTTGATCAGCTCCTTGCAGCCGCGCTCGAGCAGGATGCGCAGGGTGGCCAGCGTGTCCTCGGCGGACTTGCGCGCGGCGAAGATAACTGGGAAACGAGCAGGGTTAGCATTAGTTTTGGGTTAGCATCTGGGAGACAGATCAACTGCCATCTGGGAGACACTCACCCACATGCAGCAGGGTCATCTGCTGGGTGCAAGTGCGCACCGTTGTGACGGCTCCCTGGTGGATGAGCAGCTCGAGGAAGCGGCCGTCGTGCAGCACGGCGTGGTGTATGGGGTAGTACTCGTCCATGATGAGGTTGATCTCCTCGGAGCGCGTGACCACCAGCTGCTGGACGCAGTTCCAGGCGCCGCGCTCGCAGGCGAGGTGCAGGAGGGGCTTCTTCACCCGGAAGGGGATCCAGGGCTCCTCCATCTTCTGCGTGAGCAGGCTGAGGACGTTGTACTGGTCGCCATCGATGGCGTAATACAGGGCGTTCTGCAGTTTGGTGCTGAGTCGCTCGCTGACGTCCTCCACGTTGCTGTGCCACTTGCCGCTCTCCTCGCAGTTGCGCGTGTGGGCGGCCGGGAAGCACATGCGCGTGTCGACGTCGATGCGGCCCCCGTGGCGGAGCAGCAGCTCCACGCACTCCTCGTAGCCCCGGAGCGTGGCAATGTGCAGGGGCAGGGAGCAGGGCGAGCGGTTGACGTCCGGGCGGTGGCGGTGCAGGAGCCACTTGGTGAGATCGATGTGGTTGAGGCCGACGCTGCGCTGCAGGATGTTGTAGCCGTACTCGTCGTGCATCGCAAGGATGTTCTCGTGCTTGGGTATCTGGATGAGCAGGCTCTCGAGCGTCTGCAGCGAGACCTTCGGGTTGGCGCGCAGGATGTCGAACAGCGTCTGGATGGTCTCCTCGGTGGCCTTCGACACCTTGCCGTCGCGGTGCGAGAGCAAAGCGGACCCGGACCGGAACACCTGGCTCACGGACCCGCCCATGGCAGACGCTCAGGCTCAGGCTCAGGCTCAGGCTCAGGACCTGCCTGCGCTTCCTCTCCGCCCCTCCCGGCGGCTAATGCATGCTCCTCCCTGGGACGCGGCTGCGGCGCAGTTTGCGCCCGGAGATCGGCGGCAGGCGGCAGTAGGCAGGCGGCAGTCGGCAGGCGGCCAAATGCGTAGCACTCCCCAAGGCGTAAAAATCAATAAGAGCCCAATAGCCCCTTGCTGCCTTGCGGACTCGACCCAATCAGCAGCAGGTGCGTCGTCTGGTTCCCGAGCGAACGGCCGATCCGTGCAGGTTGGTCCGGGAGCCCCTCATCGCCTGCTCCGCGTCACACGGCAAGCGCATCGCCTCCTCGCATTCCAAATCGCGATTTTCGAGTGTGCAAAATTACTTTTTCGCTGCGTCTGTTGCGCTGCTTCTTCGCTTCGATGACAGAGTGTGTATCAGCTGTGCGCCATCGAAGGGGGTCTGTCATCGGTTATCGGAAGGGCTTGCAACAGATTCCACAACCGAATTTGTAGTGGATCTTGATTGAATTTAATTAGAAAATCAAATTTTCTCTATTTAAATATTCTCTCAACCCTTAATCCTTTATCCAATACCCTAGAGTTCCCCCAACTATTAAACATAACCACAATTTAATGCAACAAACACTCAAGTATTTTTTTATTTATGTAGGAAGAGCTACCAAAGTTTTTATTTTATTTTATATATTTATTAGAAAATAGAGGGAGGCTTGCACACATAGATCTTTAATGGCAGTCATGGCATCTAGGGCCTTCAACTGTAATGTTTTCAGTCTTATGCATTCTTTGTAACTTTACTAATATTAATTAATATGTTCAATTTTAAGATAATATTTACATAGCCTGCGGATGGGTGGCATATTACGGCGATACTATTTATATAATGTGGTTCTAATTTAATTACTTAATTACCATAAAAATGTATATTTTCATGTTATAGCATATGTTTATGTGTTCAAGATGTTGTGATGTTTACATTGTCTCGAGTTGGATGGTATTAACATATTACTAAGTTTAATTAGTTTTGAGGGAATTCTTTATAAGTTTACTTATAATTTCAGAAAAGAGGTAAGCTAGACAATAAAATTTAGCACATATTCCCACTTAATCCCGTTTATTGTACCCCGCCACCTATCGATTAATTGTGAAATACCTTGCCTCGTAGCCACTGTTCACTGTAGCGATTTGGCGCGCAAACTTTGCCGAAGCGTCTCGGGGTTTCAAAGAGTCGCCCCTCGTTTAGTTGTCAACAAACCCGCAGAACTATGGCCCTCCGCCTGGAAAGCAAGTACGAGAACCTGAGCAGCCGCTTCAGGCTGCAGAGTCACGACTACCAGAAGCAGTTCTGCCACCTGTACGCCCACCGCCTCGAGGAGATGACCCGCCTGCTCACACCCCTCGCCCAGAAGAAGTGGGGCCGGGAGGAGCCCATCAAGAAGCTGTGCGAGCTGCGCGGCGAGCAGGACGTGCACTGCATCCTCATCGGCACCATCTACAAGCACCAGGCGCACAAGCCGAGCATCCTGCGCGACATCTCCGAGGAGAACCAGCTGGCGCCGCAGCCGCCGCGCCAGAACTACTCCGAGCCGGAGGACAAGATCGTCCTGGAGGACGAGCTGCAGCGGGTGCGCCTGCAGGGGGACCAACTGGAGACCCAGCTCTTGGCCACGGGTGTGGTGTGCGCCGTCCTAGGAGGCACTGACAGCGAGGGCTTCTTCAACGTCGAGGACGTGCTCTTCTACGAGAGCGGCCCGCAGAAGCCTCTCAGCCCGCGCAGCAGCAGTCGGCTGCTGGTTCTGGTCTCCGGACTGGACCAGTTGCAGGCGCACACCTTCACGGAGGCCCTCAATCTCTTCCAGTACTGGCTGGCCGGCTCTCTGGGCAACCAAAAGGAGGCCGGCTCCATGGTGCGCCTCATCGTGGCGGGCAACTCTGTGCGGGCCAGTGCCGTGGCCCACGTGCCCACCCTGCAGGTGGCCCGCACCCAGGCCCATGCCAACGACACCGTCCAGGCCGTGGCCCAACTGGACCAGTGGTTCGCCGCCTGGGCGCGCTGCCTGCCGGTGGACGTGCTGCCCGGCGCCTACGACCCCGCCAACTTCATGCTGCCCCAGCAGCCCTTCCACAAGTGCATGTTCCCCGAGGCCGCCCGCCTCTCCTCCTTCCAGGCGGTGACCAATCCGTACGCCTGCCGCCTGGACGAGGCCCTGGTCGTGGGCAGTGCCGGCCAGAATGTGTCGGACCTGCTGCGCAGCACCTCCCTGGACTCTCCCTTGGAGGCGCTCCGGTGCAGCCTTCGGTGGGGCCATGTGGCTCCCACGGCGCCGGACACGCTGGCCTGCTACCCGTACATCGACTCGGACCCGTTCATCATGCGCGAGTGCCCGCACGTCTACTTCGCCGGCAACTGCGCCGCCTTCCAAACGGAGCTGCACGAGGGATCCCCCTCGGGGGGCGGGAAAAAGACGCGCCTGGTGTGCGTGCCCAGCTTCAGTCGCACGCAGAGCGTGGCCCTGGTGGACCTGGACAGCCTGGCCTGCCGCCAGGTCAGCTTCGGCGCGGAGGGCACTCCTTAGAAGGATTCGTAGTGTAAGCAAGCAAATAAATTAAGGAGATGAGAAATGATTTTTATTTGCTATCAGTGGACGACGGGGCCTAGGGGCTCGCCGCGGATGTTGGCCAGGTCGAGGCGGGAGTCGATGGTCTCGTCGATCAGCCCGATCACGGCGATGTTGTCGCCCCGGATGATGTGCAGGCCCAGCACGATCTGCTCGATGCCGGAGGTGGTGGAGAAGACGCGCTCATGGCACTCGTCGATGATGATGTTTATCGTCTGGTCGAAGCCCTTTAGGGTCCCAATGAAGTTCCGCCCGTCCGCGGTGATGATGCTCACTGTGTGGTTGATGTACGCCTCCAGGCCGGACATGCTTCTGCGCTGTTTAAAATGGGTAAACGCTAAAAACCAAAACAATGCGTTTTCCGCAGGCGACGCGCTTTTCGATAGGTTGCCGGTGTCAATCGATATCGGGGCTAAAACAGAAATTGCAAACGAGGCTTGGGAACGTTTTTTTAAATACTTTAGTTGCTTGCTGGGAAGGCTTTTTAATGCTGTTAATTTTTTATGGTTAATTTGTTTGTTAACTCCTCTACTGGCTGCCAAGTCTTTTATCGATAACGATAACCACACCGCACTGGTAGCCCAATCAGCTGTTCCTGCTGCTCATGTAATCGTTGTTATTTTCTCAGTTTTTTCTGAAAAACTAAATTAAACTGCTGAGCATGCTGCGTCGCTTCGTGCAAGCCGGGGCCCGGGAACTGAGGCGCACCCAGTCCACGAGTGCCTCGCCCGAGAAGTGGGACCTGTACGCGGGAGTGCTCGTGGAACGCCTCCCGGTGGTCTCCAAGGCTCTCAATCCCCTCGAGAAGCAGTTCCAGGAGCTGCTGTGGCGCGTGGAGTTCGAGAACAGCCTGAAGTCGGACCACGAGCTGAAGCACGAGCGGGAGCTGCTGCAGGCGGAGCTGATCCGGAAGGGCAAGGTGCAGGTGGAGCTGGAGGACGGAGGGGCCAAGCAGACGGCCCAGGACCTCAAGGACGCCTACGTGGAGGAGCTGCGCAAGTTCCAGCTCGGGTCACGCACCACGCCCGACGACGCGGCCAACAAAACCGTCTCCACGGACCGCTGTCTGGAGGAGACGCTCTACCTGCTCGTGCAGCAGGAGCTGGGCCCGCAGAAGCACCTCCTCCTGCCCCAGGGTCGCCGCCAGGAGGGCGAGACCATGCGCCAGACGGCCGAGCGAGTGCTCCGCGAGCAGTGCGGCCAGGACCTGCAGGTCCTCTTCTACGGCAACGCCCCCGTCGGCTTCCACAAGTACAAGTACCCCAGCAATCAGCGCAAGGAGAGCGTCGGCGCCAAGGTCTTCTTCTACCGCGCCTCCCTGCGCGCGGGCCAGGTGAATCGGAGTAGCACGGATCGAAAGGTGGAGTACGAGTGGCTGCCCAAGGAGGCGATGAATGGAAAATTAACAAACGCCGCCTACGCGGAGAGCATCAACAAGTTCTTGCTGTAGAGCAGCGATAGATTAGATCCCTGTTGACACTGTTTTTATATGCCACCAATAAATATGTAAATGAGAAACACAAACGAGGTTTTTGGTTGCAGCAGCGATTTGAATTGCGCGCCAGCGTTGCCACCTAGAGACATCGATGCTTCTAATTTAGGAGTGGTGAAAAGGCGCTGTTAAAAGGAACTTACAACGAAAAAAACTTTTTAATATCATTCATAATTCAGTGGTTAAAATGTATGCAGTTATGTATAATATTGTATATGTATGCAGTTATTTATACTTTGTATTATGGCTAAATTATTTTTGTTAGCAGTGAAATTATTGGGAATCATAAACTCATAAATGCCGGTTCCTCATCATTGTCAAGAAATACACTTTAAAGTGTATTTATAGGACCTTTTGTATTAAAGCATTTATTATTAATTATCCTGTCTTTAATAGCTAGTGACATCGTTGTTTCTTCGTTGACTGCCAAATTATTATTTAAACCCTCATTTAATCTGTTCCTAAATCATGCACTCAAAAGTTTTCAAGTGATGCTCAACTTAACTTTTATTGAATAATTTAAATTTCAGTTATGTGAAGTTTTTAAAAATTCAATTACAGGACCGCTAATTGCCGTGCGATCGAAGGGTGGAGGATATTGCGGTCTTCCCGGTCAGGTCACACCGAAGTGCGCTCTCTCGCGCCAAGAGAGTGCCGCTGAAGTGCAGTACTTGGTCCAAGAGCGGAGCGGGGTGCGTAGAGCAGCGTGTGACCAGACTGCGCGAGTTTCGTGCCCGCCTTGTGCGCTCGTTCGTCTTGTTCCGTTGTAGTCGCTAGTTACTCCATGTCCCCGTTCGTCGACGCTTGTGCGAGGTCCGCTGTGCGCGTTTTGTGTTTGTTGTGTTTTGTGCCTGTGAAACAAGTATAAATAAATAAATAGCGGAGAAGGGCCAACCAAGTCCCGATGCAGTGAGACGCACTCCCTCCGTTGGGTGGCCGCCAGAGTGGCAAGCGAGCGAAATAAGAAAACCACCCGACTGCATTGCACTTGCATTGCACTCCGCCGTGTGTGAGAAAGAGTGCACAAAATAAGAAGATAATAAGTGAGCAGTGAGCAGTGAGCAGTAAAGTGAGGAGAAGTACCAGAAAAGCAAACCCGGGAGCAGAAATAACAAATTTGGGAGTAGAAGCAGAAAAGCGGAAAGCCTGGAAAAGCGAATCCCGGAACCTGCGAAAGGGATGAGAGGTTGGTATTCTTCTGCTCTGCCTCGTTTTGCATTCGCCTTCCGACTCCAAACTCCCCACTCTTCGCTGTCCGTCTTCCGCTTTGCGCTGCCTCTGCTTTGTGCTTTTTCTTGGCCACCGTTCTTGGCTTCCTTTTGGCTTTCAAACGCAGAGCGCGCTGCAGGCGCGAAAGAGAACACCCGATCGTCGCGTTTCTTTCGCCACTCTGCCCCTCCCACTACCACTTGCAGCCCCCTTCGTGCTCTTACTCCCTTTTCGTCTTCGCTTCATTTCTTTCCGTTTGCTTGGCTTTTCCTATTATTCGAGCTTTTTGCCATCACCGTTATGTTTCGATCGCAATTTCGTAATAACTCGCTCGCTCTCCACTCTCCACTATCTACTCTCCACTCAGTTCACTTGTCTTTGCGCCAACTCTTCCATTTCATTATTTTGCTTCCTTTTCAAACATAATTCATTCAGCTTTGCGACAAGCATGAGTTCTGAATCATCTGATAAGGTAAGAATATGGATAAGGAGTATCTTGCTAGTTCTTGGGATTTTCCTTGCTATAATATGTCCAATTAGAATACTTATGGATTCTTGCTTTGGGAGAAAAGTGCATCTGATAGGTTGTAACTCGAAAAGATACCAAATCGGTTACATAATTATTTTCACACGATTCCCATAACTACCAATCTTAAACTATATGTTAAACTAACCTGATTCCATAACCTACCTATGAGAAATCCGATACCGATACCAGCGGTGCACTCGTGTCCTTCACTTCTCCAAGAACTAGATGATCGGGTCAATATTTGGCGGGAAAGTTCAAAAGAAAGTTATGAGGAAGAACATTTAGGGC
>JAJJHQ010009521.1:654155-725059 GCA_021223825.1 Drosophila ironensis | reverse complement strand
TAATATTTTATGAAAGCCAGTCTAAAGTTATCATAAAAGCATCTTATATAATTATTATTACCCGGAATTCAAAATATTGTAACTGATTCCGTGATAATGGAAATCGTTTCTTTTCAAGTTACATTCCCATCAAATAATTTTCCCCAGCACATATAACATGTTCCAACGCGATCGAAGATCTCCAAATGGTTCCAAAAAATTCGTATTATTTCTTGCTGAGTGAGAGAAACATGTTATTACCCTTAACCCCAGGGTGACCATTTAGATCGATCTAGGCGACTGACTGCATTCTGCAGGGTACACACAAAAGTTCGGCCCCAAATTAGCTCCCCTTCGGTGTTCGATGTTCGGTTTGTTGTCACTGATGTGCGTGGGTGGGTCTTAAATTTTCGGCTTTATCTATCAATTGGTTGATATCGGAATGGGGCTGACAGACGAAAATTATGTTGCCAATATAACGTGTCATTAGGCTCTTGACGGGGAATGGAATAAATCATGTGACATGCAAGCGTCAGTGGAGTAAAAAGCAAATAGTTGTCATGTTTAGTGTGGGATTCAAGCAACTCCTGGTGTTTTAGTTTAAACTTTAAAGAAACGATTATATATACTTGTAATTCTAACTATTGGATGGTTTGGGTCACAATTTTAGAGAAAATTGATCGTATATACTTGTAATTCTTACTAAAGACCGTTTTCTCTTTGATTATTTACAGGACTTTTCGTGTAACTTTTCGACTTATCGGGAAGATACAAAACTTGGGTGAGTAAAGATCCAAATAAGCAAATTCCCTATTTCATCAGACGGCGGGTTTGTTTATTTATCAATAATCGCTGACCTGCTGACCTGGCAAAGGAGAAAAATTTCAGTTGGCTGAAGCCAATAATTGCTCAATTCCTCATCATTTTCCACGAGTTTTCTCACACTTCCCACCTTCTGTTTTCACATTTTCCTTGGAGCAGCTAAGGCGATGCCTTGGAGCAGATTAAGTGCGCGTCTTAATGCGATTTGCATTCGACTTCCTCTGTTCGCTTCTTTCTTCCCTTCCCACAATTTTTGGGGGCCCGCACGGGGTCACCGATTAGAAAATATAATTGAGGAAATTTATATTATTTTCCACTCCATCGCCGCAGTCGCCGCTCGGCCTTTTCACTACCATTTGGTCGCCTGTGCGACCCCAAGTGTTTTGGCTGCCTCGCGACGGCTTTGGCCATTTTCCGGCTTTTAATGCTCACGTGCCAGTTTCTTTGGGCCAAAAGCTTCTCAGCTCGTATGCGTGGCCAATTTTAAGCAGCTCTCGGCCGTACATACTATACACTTGCCTTTAGTTACACTTGCCCAGATCGATTGGTAAGTGCGCACAACCACGTGAGTGCTACCCAGTCAATGTCCAACTGCCGCCGGGTCATAAAAACTCCTCTACTCCTCTGTTTCTGTTGTTCTAGTGTTGAAATCTCATTAGTGAATCCGTCTGAAACATTTATTTTGCATTTGAAATCTACCTTGAAATGGCTGGGCAACGAAAATGTGTACCACAACATCGGGAAACCGGTTCGCACTTTGTCCGAATAGTGGCGCATTCTTCGACGTAGCTGCCGGAGAGGCGGTGTCCACAGCGCCGTGCTGTTTGCCTTATTGACTAATCGGTTTCGGCTTCTATTTAACAATTCAGCTGCTCCCCGGCCCCCCAATTAGGCTTTTAAGGCGCAATTTGATGCCAAAAATATTCGTAGACGATGGGTCGGAAATAGCGCCGCTCTGCTGCTGCTCTAAAACCTTTAAGTGAAACGTATCTCCTTTTAAGTTGTCGCAAAATGCTTTCCCAAGGCGTAATAGGCCCGCGAAGATGCATTCCGAATTGGTGCCAAGTCCACAGTGGTTTTCGGGAGGCACTGCAATCGCTGCTGGTATCTGGCGTCTAAAAATAAGAAGCAAAGCCATTTCGTCATGCCCAGAACACACAACTCTATGAAAAACCGACTTGGGAGCGACGAGGAGCGTGTGGAATTTTTATTATTAACTCTGGAAGTGGTGGCCGAGGGGTCTTATAAATACTTTGACTTCCCCTCGCCGGTTTCGCCTGTATTTCCCTCCGGATTCAGCAGATCAGCTTGTGTGCTGCTCTCTGACTCTGCTGTACTCTGTTCTGTGATTAAATTTTTAATGAACCACAAAGCGCTAAGCGATGACTGAACGGTGACCCCAACAAAATTCTAGGGGAGCGAAGTCACAGTTTCCATTGCACTTGTGGAATTTCAATTCAAAGCTGTATCTACAGATCTGAGTGATGAAAATAAGTAGTTTAATAACTGACACACAAACGAGGGTGCCGGTTCAATGGCAAGCCGGGAAAAGTTCGCTAGGTCAGGGCTGTTAAAAATATTTTGCATCTGCTTTTAGCACCACTTTAGCGGGTTTTGGAGCTGAGATTTAGGCCCAAAAGTAATGGTAGGTACTAGACTTTTGCATGAATGCATCCAAAACGACAAATGAATCACTCATTCTAGGTTGCGCACGCTTTTTTTCATGAGAGTATATTTATTTTGCCATTTTCTTCCGGCCTATGAAGTATAAGGTTTTACTGTACATTATGAGTGCAGTATTTTTAAGAACACTTTTAAGAACACTACTGTAAATATCTGTCATGCTATAAATGAGTACATTCATGCAGAAGTCTAGTAGGTACCTCAAAGATCGGCTAATAGAAAACCATGTGAACCAAAAGCGTATGCACAGGAAAAAAGTAAAAGTCCCGCACTGACCTTTGCGTTGCGAAATTTTTCCAACTCCACAAAAAACCAAAACCCAGAGCTCCGAAGATATTTTTGATTTTGTATTTTGGGGCTGGCTGTCAACCGAAGAATTTTGGTTTATTTTTGGCTTGATTTCGGTTAAAGCGAAAGTGGTCGGTCGGGCGACGACGATGGCAGTTTTCCTTGCCACCATTTTCAGTTGCCGTAATTTAAAGCGCTGCCTCCGCTTTTCCTCCGCTCGCTGGCAGTTTTCCTTTGGAGCTGCGATTTGCATATCGCCATGCCTGATTGGCCATGGCAAATAAAAATTTATGCAATTAAGCAAATCGGATGCCGGATAACGAAATCAGAGGATCCTTTGACTGCTTCCCAAGCGGCTGCCAGCCGGGTGCTGCGGGTGCTATGGGTGCTACCTTTTCAGTCAGCTTTTCCTCCTCCCGCCCACTACGTGTGTGTTTTTCCGCGGCTGCTTATCGACAGCCATCGCGCTGTTGGGCCTTTGATAAATGTGCTGCCTGCTTAGGAGGCTCAGCGGTGGCAGCGTGACACGAAACTGGGAGCAAACCCAGGCTTACAGGCCGGCTAAGCCCGTAAGCACGTAAGTTTTGCATATTTGCAATGCCAGCCAGCCAGCCAGGCGGGCGGGCGGGCAGGCGTTACGTGAAGATTGATGGGATCAGAGATTGAATCCTCTTAGCCACCCAGTTGCCAGTTGGCGAGGAGCCGAGCCTTCCATCAGCACATTTGTCATGTGTGCACATGGGAACGGAGGAGGGGCACACTGCCCACGCCCACGCCAGCCCGAGATTCAGATAGCCCGGGAAAGGTAACACAGTGTCCATCAATTCTTCACTTCACTTTCATTTGGGCTTTCGCAGGAGACTCAATTTTCCGCGCAGCGCCCGGCTTGTGGGTGTTTTTTAGTTGAGCACATTTTGCAGTGGATTTATTTTTGTGGTTGTTAATTTGCCTGCCGCGCCATGTGAAAGTTTGCAGCAGGCGTGCGACCATCGTGGCAGTGTTGCAAGGTAAGCCTTGCCGGGGGCAGAGCTCCGTTGCATTGGTCACCTGTCGCTCGGTTCACATTCATATTTCGAAGCTGCTCTAGAAGCCCCTAAGGCCGGACAATGCCTGGCCGTCCATAAATCCAGCAAATGTGGCAATTCATCTTGTTCAATTGAAAAGGAGTCGGTCGGCCCCTCAGACCCCTAAGAGTCAACCTCGAGAGTGGCTCGCAGCATACTCGTACTTTGTGGCCCCTGGAGTGGAGTGGAAAACGAATTTTCCAAGCGCTAAGGTAACCCTCTAACCTGCAATTCCCATTCCCAGACCACACAGAAACATGAGCCACAAATTGAGATTTTGCTAAAAATGTGCAAAACTTATTAACGCTGACAAATGTTGACAATTGATGGATTGACAGCGGGGAAAAGGTGAGGAGTCCGTGGATGGTTCAGCGGCGGTTTTTGCCCGGTTTTGTCGCTAGGCCTTGGTTTTCTGTTTTGCGGTTACTTGTTCCGCCCAGCCCCAGCCCCAGTCCCAGTCCCAGTCCCAGCCGCAGTTGGCCCGCCTGGGCCCCAATCCGCTTTGCTGACATTTCAGTGACATTAATTTCCAGTTTGTCAATTGTCGCAAAAAAGGAGAACACCGCCCAAAACTCATTAAAAACGCCCGGTTTTGGAGCCACGTAGGCAGACAGACAGACCAGACAGTTCTTCCAAACAATTAAAGGGCAGACAGTTTTAGACAGTTTATGCTGATCGCTTGAAAATTGCTTGTTGAAATTAGGAAAACCGTTAAATAATAGACGTAAAAAGTGTTTAAACATAATACCCCCCCGGTACAGCGAGAGACAACTCGTGACTTGACTGGTTTCAGTGTTTCAAGACAGTAGGGATATAGTATACACAAGTACGAGTATCTTCAAGCTTTTGCGGCTCAAGCTCAAGCTCAGATAGGTGGTCCCCGGTCCGGCACGCAAGTTGAGGAAAAGGCAACCATTATGCAATGATCCTCGGACCACACTCTCCGCCTCCTTGCCTCTAATTTGGACTGTGCGTAGTTGCTTTTCTGACCACTCACCAGGAAATGAGGTGAATGCCTTCTTAGCATGCCATGCGACAGCAGGCAGCAGGCAGCAGCGGACACAAGACCCAGCACAGTTGAGATACTCGTACCAACCGAAAAGGAAGAAAGAAGCGACCGCCGAGTGCCGAGTGCCGGGGCAGAGGAAGCAACAGCTAAACAGCTCAAAGTCCAAAAGCCAGCGAAATCGATATATTTCAGGGTCGTCTTGGACTCTTTTCAGAGGCCCAGGCCCAGGCCCAAGCACAAGCCCAAGCCCCCTTTCTTCACCATTTCAGCGAGTTTTTATGCTGTTTGCCTTTGTTTCCATATCTTTTTTCCGGACACTGGAAACAATATTCAAAAATAATTGTGAGTTATCGGGGGTCTCGGAGGTTGTGCATTGAAAATATTTTAAGTCGGATTACTCAATCATATGGCTGTTGTCGTGCCAACAATCGTCTCATATTCTCCGAAAAGGTTATCGAGTTGTCATCGGACCTTGTCCAAAAGAAAAAAATAAAAGGTATACTCCTCCAAACAAATGCAATTATGTTTCCATAAGCTCTTTCTTGCTTAGTTTTAGGACTAACCAAGTTGGTTTTAGTCTTTTTATAGATATCAAAAGCTGTTAATTTATAACATAAAGATAAGATTTCCAATTTTGATAAGGACAAAGCAAAAATATCAGAAACATTATGAAAAAACCCCCATAGATCCCCCCATAGATTTCCCCTAAAGTTGCACAGAAATACCCTAAAGAAAACATTTGTCTCGACTGTTTTTCCTTTGTTGGTTTTTCCTGTGTATTTTATTTTTGTACGCTCTGTGGTCTCAACAGTTCTGTGCCCGTTCCGAGAGGGTGGCCAGGGCAGGGCAGGGCAGGGCAGGGGATCAAGGAGGAAATAGGGGATGACGAAAGGGGCCGGGCGGTTGACAGGTCCAAAGTATGACTAGTTTCAAACTGGGTGGTGACTCAGCCGCAGAATATTCGCCGCAAGTTTGCAGTTTCGCTGTATCTGAACCGGAGCATGTGTGTGCCTGGCTGGCGCTGTTTGTATCTGTGTATCTGTATCTTGCGGCTTTGGTGTGGTGGCTGGTGGCTGGTGTCTGCTTTGCAGTTCATGCACGTGAAGCCACATCAATCTGCCCGCCGCCTCTTTCGGCTGCTAAACGTGGCTATTTGGTTAATTCGCTTCATTTTCGTGCCCAATCAGATAATGGTGTTAAACCAGAGGATATCTTTTAATGAATCACTTTGCTCAAATATTATTAAATTAGCCGTCATTGGTTTGGGTTGTATCCCGAGATTTCGTAACTCCTATCTAGTGGTTCCCTGAATTTCGCGAAGGATCCGCTAATTGCTCGCCGGCTCGTGGAGTGGCCGTTGCGCAAGTGTTCGGGGCGGAGTAGGCAATACCGTTAAAAACAATGTTCGTTAGTCGTAACTAGCCCAATGCAAATACATCCCCTCCCAAGCTTCCAAGCTCCCAAGCTCCCAAGGAGGAGGGGCGCCGATCGATCGCCGACTAATCATACCCATCGTCGCGACCCGCAGCCGGAGGCGCAGCATTTCTTGTTTTTCAGGGGCCGTTCGATTTTCGATTTTCGGGAAAACAGCTTTTGCATAAGTAGGACATCAGGGCGGATTCCTCGAAACGCGGATTTTCGTCGGTTGCAGGTCCGGTAATCAGCGCGATCAAAGCATAGCCATCCCGGGTATTGTTTTATGGATCAAAACTCTATGGAAATCACTCAAAGGCTTTCTTTCGATAAAGAGAATGACTCTTTTCAAATAGAGCCATTTAAATTTATAAGCCCCGTATGCTTTTCCGAAACAAAGAACCGGTTTGGTGCAGTTTCAGCGAAATTCGGGGGGAAACAGCCGCTTAGAGAGGTCAGTAAGCGTTATTAGAGATTCCAATAAAGTCAACGCGGTCAGCATTTGATGTTAGATATACTGGAGTGTCGTAACAAAGTCAAAGTCTCTTTGAACTTCACATTCAGACATTCGTCGCTTTGGTCGCCGATTTCTCCTGCATCAGATACGAGTAGTACCCCCGTTGCATTTCTCAAGTTTGTTAGGGCAGCGCAGGCGGATTAAAACTTGGTTAATTATGCATACGTAGGCCGGATACAGGAAAAGTAATCCGTATGCTAATCGTATGCAGATGCGGATAGCTAGTGTAGGAAGCCTTATTTCAGGAAATGTCATCTGAAAAAGCTATTTTGGGTGTTTGATTAAAATAAATTTGAATGTAATCGTTTATTTTGTTTTCGCTAATCATTTAAAATCATTTTTTTTCAATAACTAAAAGCCATATGGCTTTGGTCAGTAACAAATATTTACCTAACTTTCGCGGAGGTCCAATAGGGATCGGAAGGCCTTGGCCCAGGTCCTTGTAAATTTTCTTGCTGTCCTTGCTCATTCGGCTCCACGTGTCCCTGGCCACTCGCTGAAGCCTTAAGCCCTGGTTCGCTCGCTCCTCCGCCGTAGTCTCCGCCGTACATTTCCCGTCAAAAATTCTGGAAGCCGAAGGTTTCCGCGTGCCGAACCTTCACTCGACATCTCTCATGCTCCAGCGTGCAGGCTGAAAACAACATGTGGGGTCTTAGGTTCCTCCAGAACACGACTAGAACTCTTACTTGGATTTTGAGTTGAGAGGCATCTTGGCCCGACAGGCTTCGATCACAATTCGTGGAGAGTCCCATAGCAAGTCCCATAGAGATCTGCACGCGTGGGGCATCGTCTCCAATTCGGGTCAAACATTTGAAATGCGAACTTTTTAAAAGGTTGCTTTCCTTCCCACACTCCCTTCAGAATGACAGCCCGTTTTTTGACACCCCAGTTTTTTGACAGCCCTTCAAATAAAAACCTCGAAAATATTTTGACAGGCGATTTATTAGTTGTACGACTATTGGTTGTCATTCTAATGTTTCATGCTTGCGGTGTTTGGTAGTCGCCTGTCATATCTTGCTGGCCTGGCTAGCTTACTGGCTTACTTGTCTAGGCCACTGTTGGTCTTCATGGCGATGACGCACTCCTCGCCGCAGGCTGCCAGCACGGTGCAGAGCAGATCCTTGCCCTCGTCAAACTCGGAGCGTAGGTTGCCGCCAAGATCGCCGTCCGGGACCTTGAGGTCCTCGCGTATCTCTCCGTTGTCGGACATCAGGGTCACGAAGCCGTCATCGCTGATGTCGGTTAATTGGTAGTCCTCGCGCTTCACGTGCGGCACGTCCATGTTGTGGGTGGAGGGACAGATGTCCTCGTACTTCTTCTGTGTGAAGATGTCGGTGCCCACCAGGTGCACCTTGGCGTGGCCGTGCTTTCCGGTCTTCGATGTGGACATCTCCACGATCTTGCAGGGACGTCCCTTGAGCATTACGAACCCGTTCTTGCGCAGAGCCGAGCACTGCATCGGAAAGGTCTTCGAGGCACCGGAGTCCACGGTATCGAACTGGGTATCGTCGTCGTCAGCCATCGTTAGTTCGGTTTCTGTGTAAAAGATTATCACGTTTTTTTTGTTTGTTAAATTTGTGTCAGCACTTTTTTTTTTTCATAAAAAAAAATTTAGGAAAATTACTTTTTATTTTACAGAGCGTCTACAAAGTGGTGAACTTGAAGCTAATGCTTTCGGGCTCTGACTAAAGTTCTAGGAAGCAAAAGGGCTGATGTGTATGGCAAACACCTACTAGGTTTCCAAATTTTTTAGAAGCTATCGAGTTGGGGGAGAAAAGTCAAAGCCAGCTGACCATCAACACGATATTATTGTTATTAATATCTATAGGAAACACTTTTTTAATCCCCTGCAATCCTCTTATTTGGGCCTTGCCTATATAATCTTTATCGGAGATCATTAATATTGCCCCTCCCTTTGAATTCAAGGTAAAATTCTTAAAGCGCGTGCTTGGATCTACAAGCAAATTAGGTGGCTCACTGAACTGCTTTGGGTTGACTGGCAAGACCCGCATGAGCTTAAATATTCAATCAATCGCATGCTAATGAATGCACCGCTTCGGGAAGTCGACAATTTGTCAGGCTTATTAGGTATAAGCTTGTCTGTCAATAGATCAAATGCAACGATTTTTCAATTACGGAATTAATCGCAAAGAGTGCCAAAACTCTCGATGATCCATCCCATGGCAGTTTTTCCTTCATATTTGTTAGTTATTTGGGGAACTTGATCATTTAACCGGGTTATTGCAAACAAGCTTGTCTGCTAATAAGATTAAATGCAAAAATTTGCTTCAATCCCGATTTTTCAATGACGGAATGAATCGCAAAGGGTGCCAAAACTATCGATGATCCATCCCATGGCAGTTTATCGCTCAAATTTGTTAGTTTGCTCGGGAAGTTGATAATTTGTCAGGCTTTTTGGGAATAAGCGTGTCTGCCAATAAAATTAAATGCAAAAATTTGTTAATCGCAAAGGGAATTAACGGAATTAATCGCAAAGGGTGCCAAAACTATCGATGATCCATCCCATGGCAGTTTATCGCTCAAATTTGTTAGTTCGCTCGGGCGGGCTCCTCTGCTGCTCCTCCCCAGCTGTCTGTGTGTATCATTTTGAACTGACAGCCAGCCGGCTGTTTTGCTTCCTAGTTTGCCAATTGCATTGGCAACAACTTGAAAGCCTTTCAATTGCTGCCGGGGAGGCGGGCGGCGGAGTCAGAAGCGGGCCACGTTAGCCTAGGGGGTGGGGGGGGATGGGAGTGGGTGTATAGACAGGCACTCTTTCACTCAATCATTTACTCACTCCCTCGTCGCCATTCAAACAACCATTCAAATTTTTCAGCTTTTTGTTTATCCCAGCGCCTGACATGTCTGCCAACTCGACGGCGGCAAGCTGTGTGCGTGGTCCTCAGTTTCGAGACTAATCGGTTGGGGCATTGCGCCGGAATCGGTTTTATTGCATCAAAAAGTGTAATAAAAGGCGGTTAAACAATTAGATGTTCGTAACTAATGTAAGCCAATCAATGGATCGATCTCCTTGCCCAAATTCGGTGGCACTCCATCGCATCTTTTTCATATCGATAGGTTTTTTTTTCGAAACTCAATATGAAATCCATGGGCCCGCCGAGCCCAGGGTCGTTCCGCTATGCCCAGCACGCAATTGGCATTAAAAATGTAAATGTTTTCCTATGCCGTAAGGTCTTGCTCAACTTGGTTTGTTGTCATTCCAATATTTCATTACCAAAGTCGCGCTCCGTGATAATATCGCACCTTGCTTTTAATGATTTCGGCCTAGAGGCAAGAAAAAGAAAAACACGTTGGGCGCCAAAGATGCTTCGAGTGCAGTGCCCAATCTGAGGTATTAAAAATGCTCACACCCAGAACGAAATCAGCTTTCTTTGGTTTTCTCTGGTAAAATCGTGGAACCTGTTCCCAAGTAAACCAAATCCATTCATCAACCTGACTGACTCCGCTCCTCCCCCTTAGCACGTTTATCAGCCCACGAGTTCTCAGGTCTCCCCGGCCGACACTCCACTTGACTTGCCGCAGTGGCACGCACTTCCTCATTGCGGATAAAAAAGCGGAGGAAAACATGCGAACCGAAGAGATACATAAACTTTCCAACTGACCCAGTTACCTCGTCGGAGGTTTGCTTAATCCGAAAATTGGATGAAGGGTTCTGGAGCTGGAGTGGGTCCGGAAGGTGCAACAATTAATTAAAGAAACATGCTGGCATGTCCAAGCTTATCGCCCGCCCAGATCGAAGTCAAATGCCTTTATTCCCTAATTGAGAAATTAAAACCACGCTCCAGTTGTGTATCCCATACCTTGCATTGGTTCATTGGCCATGTATCGCGGGTTCTAATTGAATGTTGAGGGTTTCCCATGCTGCTCCACCTCATTTTCAGGTAAACTACAAAAGGGGCAGCGAAATATATATATGCATTAGCACAGAATTCGTGCTGAGGTGCATGGGTGAGGAAAAACGTATCCATGACTGCATTTACACGCCCAAAACACCCAACTAATGGCTCACAGAAAGGGGCCGGCGATGGTGGGAAGCCGCGTCTCTGCACATATTAAAGCGTGTAATTAGTTTTGGATAGATACACCTCAGCACAGCACAGCACACCAGTGCAGGGCGCAGTGGAAGTTCTCCCATTGACGACGGGCTGGAATGATTGCCCAAAAGTGGGAGCGGGCTGCCTTTCTTGGCGATAATAAGTGGGGAGAATTCTCCATGTTTGTGCAGCGGACTGGGCTGCAAACTCCTCCATTCCTCCGGGCGGGCTGTGTATGGAAAGCCAGAGTCAATAGAAATTAGTCGACAAAACTTTCCTTTCGCACACCTCCTCAAAAGCGAGCCAAGGGCGGGAAAGAGTTTAGCCAGCTGTCATAATAATGCGAAATGGGAGGGGCAGGACCGATGACAGTGGGTTTTCCCTGGGATCTGGGGTGACTTAACCACCACTAAAACGATAGATTAGAATAACTATCCCTCGAAGGAATGCATCTACAAAACACTCCGTTTTTTTTTATCGCAAATGGGTTTGGTGGCCATGATAATTTGTTGGCTAGTTAGTCAATTCGTTAAATTAATTAGAGTGGCTCTGCAGAGGCTGCGGCTGCGGCTGCGTCGTATAAACAATTACAAGGGAAATGGTGACTACCAGCTGCCACTTTGGAGGCCGAATCACGTCATGTCGGTTAAAACGTCATTAAAACGAACATTAACCCAGCCTCCTCGAGCATCAGCGGGGTGTGAAAACAGCGCAGCAGTTGCAGTTGCAGTTGGAGCCGCAGATGCAGATGCAGATGCAGAGCTCCAAGCTCAGACAAAGACGAGACTGCAATTTTGCAAAGGAGACAGAAGTCAACTCATTAGAGCCGTCTGCCACAGAGAGAGTCCAATGAAATGGAAATGAAAACGCCAGTCGACAGGAAAAGATACAGGAGGTGGGCGGCAGGCAGGCTGGAGGGGGAGAAGGGGTAAAGCCGAAAATCAATGCGGGTGTCTGCCAAGGCAGGCGACTTTTCCTCTGAGCCACATTCACTTGTCGGCGGCGGCGGCGGCGCCGGTGGCATGGAAACAGAAGCAGCATGCAATGGGTATCGCATGGAAGATCGGGGGCTATGGGGGAGCCAGCAGTGGGCGGTCCGGCGATGGCTACTGTCACTGTCCAGCGGACGTCTGTTTGTCCTGTCCGTCTGCCGGTCTGCCTGTCTGCCGGTCGCTCGTCGGTCCGCCTTCTCCTAAAAACATGTAAAATGTGCATTTAGTTTTGGAGCGCGACTGGGACTGGGCTGTCAGGAAAGTGCATCCATCGACACGTGGCTTTCGGTTCGCTGGGAAATCGGTTAAAGCTCTCAGATACTTCCTTTTAGGAGGTTTAGTTTTTGCCATAAAAACCCAGAGCCAGTTACAAGTCCTCGCTGAACTCGAAACCCATTAATCGCAGAGAAATCTCGGCAATTAAGTTTTCATTTCGGCTACGCACTTTTCCATATTCTCGGCTTTTCTCTGCGCTCTTCTGTGGTCACAAATTTCACCCATCAGTCCAAAAGTCTTGACAAATTTACAAAACAACCTGTCGAGTGACTTTCCGCACAGGAACCTGCGGCAACTCATTTCGTTTTTGGTGGTCGGGTGACGCCGCTGCCACGGCCCACTCCGCTTTGGTGATGATCTCTTGCAAATTGCATTCTTAATGGAGACTGTCGAGCCGCGAGCCCCGAGCCCCGGGGCCCAATGCAAATGAGTCGAGCGGTGCCAATTGCACCTGCAATCGAGTGGCAGAAATCTCCGGAGTGGTTTTCCCGCTGCAGCTTTGTGGCGTTTCTTTTGGCCGCGAATACAAATTGAAATGCTGATATGTAATGGCAATTGTGGTACCCAAAAAGGTTGTAAACTCCAGCCCCAGCCCCAGCCCCAGCCCCAGCCCAGGGATCACTACACTTTAATTGTGCAACTGAAATATTGAGACTTTCGCTCAGGTGTCATTAAGTGATATTTGAAATACTTTCAATCGCTGGCCACCCTCGCATGCCGAACGCTCCTTATGCATTTTCTCTTCGCTTTTCTGATTTATGACCATTTAATTACCATTCGAAAAAGAGGAAAATATACTCGTAGTATGTGCAATGTAAAATAGCCACACGACTTGCAAAAGACAAACAAAACGCTACCCGCCAGCAGCAGGTCGTTGATCGGGCGGGAATTATTTCATAAATTCAGTCCGATTTGAGTGAATCTTTAAGTTTGGAACAGCAGGTTGCGTGCCAGGTAGCCATAAAAGGACAGTCTAGAACCCGCCGACTGCTAATGATATTCAAAAACTCCCTGGGGGCTGGTTGTTTGCAATAAAAATGGGAAATGGAAAATGGAAAATGTTTGACCAGCTGTCGTTGAGAAGGGAGTTTCGCCAGCCTGCCCAAGGGAGCGGGGGCGTGTTCACGTAACCCAAATATCGCGTATTAGAGACGATTTCACCGCCCTAATCAGTGGACGGCTATCTTTAGTGCTGGCCGGGTCGCTGGTGTAAGGCAACCTTAACCTTCATTATTGGCCGCTTCGACGTCGACGTGAAAGTGGCAAGCACATGCAAGGCAAACGCTTGGCTCGGGTATCGGGTATCTGCCCGGCCGATACTTTATGAAATGCACTTTTCGGTGTCTCTCAACCATTTTTCGGCGGGCACGTACACAATCAGAGCTTGGAATTGCGTTTGCTTTTCTCAGCCTTGAGATCAGACAATGAGATTTACCCGGGGCAGTTGCGGGTCTGGGAAAACAAAGAGGCTTTTCATCCACCTGAGGAGGCCCGGGCAACGTCGGCGGCCGTTGCATGTCATTTTGGGGCTCCATCTCAATAATTCATACGCAATTGTATTGAACAATAAATTAATCACACGCGCAGGCCAAAGCTAGTCGAGTTCAAGCCAAGTGGAAGTCAAAACGAGATTTCCCGACAACGGGATACCATGTACCTCTTTTCATTTTCAATTAGTTTTCCCGTTTAAATATTTTAACCCCATATTACAATGACTTGGGTTCATCCGGATGGCCTCTTCTTGAAAGGAGTGTGTTGTGGTCCTTAGCGATAACAATGACTTGAGTCAAAGCAGAAACTTATGTGACGTCATTCGGCATGGACACTGAAAAGGGTCGTCGATCATTTTTGTTGGCCGTATCTTCATTGTTTATTGTCCGATCTTTGTAAAACTTGACCCATGGCTAGACATTACAATTTTTAGCGGTAAGCAAAATAAATTTAACCTTTTGGTCCAACCATTTCAAAGATATAGATCAAATTGGATTAGAAAATAATGGTAAAAATTTGAGAGAATTACGTCTCTAGCTTTTACCATCTCGGAGAACGACGTGTTCCTACATACAATGGCTAGATGGACTTCCCTGTTTATAGGGTCGAAAACACTTTCTTCTGGCTGCTACATACATTTGCCCCAACTGAATATACCATTTGTACCCTAAGATAGATGGTATAACCAGTCGCCATGGCTCACAGAAAATGTGGCAGGTGGGCCGGTGGCGGGTTCAGTGGGAGATGGAGTCGTGACACGAGGCCCAAGCAGGAAGGTGTTTACGAAATGCCATGCTCATATCTCATATCTTGTATCATTAGTTAATTTCCCTACAAAATGCTTTCGGAAACGATCGGCAGAAATTAAAAGAGCGATCTTCCCCCATTGAACAAAGATTGCAGCCAAAGGAAGTGGAGATCAAACGAAGATCGAACGCGTTGTGTTTGGGTGCAAAAGTCAATTAATCATTAAAGAGAAATTAATCGACCGAAAACTACAAGACCGAAATCCGATTTCATGTTGCATGTCTCTGCCTCTGTCTCTGTCTCTGTCGCAGTCTTGATGGGGCACAGTCACAGGAAGCAATGTTTGCTGGCTTGATTATTTTGTGGCCAAAGTAAAAGTCTCGCTGGTTGCGGCAACAATGGCCAAGTGGAATTTTTCACAATTAACGAACATTTCTCCCAAATGCCAGGGACATGTTTTGGTTCAAGGTGTCCGTCGAGCTCCTTGATGAACAAAGTACAAGCGAAATTGCCTTTTTATTGATACTGAGTATCGGGTATTTGCAAGGGTTTTACTACCCCGCAATGGCAATTTTATGGTCGCCAAGTGATCGAGTTATCTTATCTCGGTGGTGGAAAGAAAGCCCAGACATTGGCCACCGATAGATGGTTCGTTTAATCACCTCTGGAACCTTTCACACTTGGCAACGCAAACAAATTAGAAAACGAAAGTGAGCCAGACAAGTCCAAATGCAGCAAAAAGCGCATTGATTTGCTCGGTTTAAGGCCTGCGAACAGCATGACGCGGGTCTAATTGAGTTGCGAATAAATGAAGCTGTAAACATATCAATTACCGGCGCGGCCTCCCGCTACCAAGGCATCCGATGTGGCCCAATTACCGGCATTGGCCAAAAGTCTGGTACGCATGGCTCACATTCCCGGCACCTCCACCTTCTGCCATTTTCACTGCACTGCACTGCACTGCACTGCACTCTTCACTCTTCACTTTTCCTCTCCTTAATTTTCTGCAATTGTAAAAGTTTGTTACGAAGATTTATCACCTTTTCCACATTAGCCGGCCCCCGTCTTACCCCCATTGTGGCAACTTGTTGCCTGCCTGCCGAACGCCCGCCACACCGCCCGCCCGACCGTCTTTATCTCAAAGAAATCTGTGGCACTTCATTCGAGTCTTTACTGCCTGCTCGAATACTGAAATACTGAAAGCGAAATACTCGGATGCCGGCCCACACTTCTGCCATTCAAGATGCTCAGATACACTTTTATGGGTTGGTCTCGCTCCCTGGAGGCGTTCGACTGAAATTAGATTAGTCGTTAGATGTATTTAGTTGTAATACTCGTATTGTCTCGTATCCCCTGCCACGGGGAGGAGCCATCGGCGTCTAAATGAGTACAAGTTGGGTTTTTGTACCATATACAATACCATAAGGTACAAATGGTATATTAAGTTTGTGCAAATGTATGTAACTGGGAGAAGGAGGCATTTCCGACCATATAAAGTTTTTATATTCTTGATCAGCATCAGCAGCCAAGTCGATCTAGCCATGTCCGTCTGTCCGTTCGTCCGTCTGACCGTATGAACGCCTAGATTTTGTAAAAAAATTTCTAGATAGAGAAAAGGTAATGGCATATTTAAAATTGTGTGATATTAGTTCAGCACAAGTTTGTTATCGGCTAAAAATCGGCTACCACCGCCTGCACTCCCGCAAACCGCGAAATTCTTTGGCGTCCACAATTTTAACCCTAGAGGTACGAAATTCGGATATTACATTGGTAGAGCCAATATCTAGTTGTATTGTAAAAGTCAGCTGGTTACGCCCACTTTCGCCCGCGCAAATGTCAAAATTGTGTTGCCCCACAAGCTTATCCATAGAATCATGCCTCGCACTTCACAAAACAGGAACATTTTAAGGGTATATGGAAGGCGGCCTGAGGTGGCTTTTATTTTCTGCATTTGATATTTTTTGTGCAACTATTGCCAGCTTGGTTTTGTTTTATTTACCCATTGAGAAGCGGCCGTCGTCGTAGTTGGAAGCCGCGTCATAGTTAAAAGAAAACATTTTATCTTCAAGTTGTCAATGCGCGGCTGTGGCAGCATTGTTTTTGCCTTGCCTCTCCAAGTTGCAGGCTCGAAGCTCCAAGCTCCAAGCGGCAAGCTCCATGCTCGATGCTCGATGCTCGATGCTTTACTGCATTTTCCGGCTCCGAAAGTGAATCTGAAATATTTTTTGATGGCAATCGCGGCGGGCAGCGAGCCAGAGATACAGATACAGATACAGATGCTGCATGTATGCATGCATGCATGCGGCGGAGCCACTGGCTCCGTCTGCTGTGCTGGGTGTTCGATGTACGTCAACAGAATTTGCGAACAAGGTCATGTGAGCCGGCGGAACAGGCAAGGGGACATCGGTCCCGGCCTGACTTGGCCCGGTCGAACAATGTCTTGGCTTCAACTTCAGCTTCAGCTTTGGATATCGTCGCCAGCATCTTGCGGCTCATTTGGCAGTTTCTTTTGTACTGCTGCCTGCTCCCTGCTGCCTGCTGCCTGCTGCCTGCTGGTTGAGATTTTCGTTTGTCGCTGCTGTTGTTGTACTTTCTATTGCATTTCGAATGCACTTTTCCCCGCACCAGCACGCACCCCGTCTCCAAGTACGTTTCACTTTCATTGGAAACTTTGTTAATGAACTCAGATTCGACGGGGACTTTGTCGGTTTCATTGCCGAATCTGTTCTTTTTCTCACGAAACTCTCGCCACTTGATATCACTTTGTCGAGTACTATATATTTCGGTGGCTATAGCGATGGCTCTTGTGGCAGTTTCGGTTTTTGCCGCCAAGCTTTTGTCTTTGTTCAGGCAGCTGAAAGTGTAGCCGTCAAGAATGTTTGTTCCGCCTCGGGTCTGCGCTTTCGGCTTACGTTTCAGCCGGACAAAAGAGTTATGAGAGCATTGAATAAGCTAAGCGGAGAATGTGTCAAGTATTGGGTTTCTGGCCAACAAAGCCGGGGGATTTCACCCAGAAAAGCACAGAAAAGCAGAGGAGGCTACAGTAGTGTCCTGGATTGGAAGTGGGCTATTTATCGGCTGAAATTGTCATGGTTTTGAGAGCATTGAATAAGCTAAGCAGAGAATGTGTCAAGTATTGGGTTTCCGGCCAACAAAGCTGGAGGATTTCACCCAAAAAAGATGAGAGAAGGCACAGTAGTGTCCTGGACTGGGAGCTAGCAATTAGCTCCAATTAGTGTCATGGTTTTCAGAGCATCTGGCCCACAAAGCAGGGGGATTTCACCCAGAAAATCAGCGAGTGTCCTGGACTGGGAGCTGGCAATTCATCGGTTAAAAATGTCATGGGAGATCTTGAAGGAACCTTCGGAGCGGCAAAAACCAGCACCTCCGTTTAAGGATAAATAAGGTTAAATTTTAGCCCAAGAGTATGGAGACCTCGACTCCGATTCGGGTTCAAGTCAAAGTTGTTTGTTCCCATTTTGAGCTGCAGCAACTTGACCGACCCCCTCGCGTTGCCACTTACTTTTTTGCGCTGTTTTTTTTTATTTGTGCCATTTTTTGGTTCGTGCAAAATTCGCAGAGCTTGCAGTTGTTCGGCTGTTGCTTTTTTACAAATTGCCTGTAAATGATATTTTCACAACTCGCATCGATTGAGCGGCCCGCGGCCCTCCACTCAGCCTCCGACCCGCGCGGAGTGGCCCAGAAGAGTGACAGAGTTCGCAGGGGTTAATGCGGCCAATAAATCGCTGTGGCGGATTTCTGCGCTCTACCCGCTAATGCTTTATGGGGTATGTTTTCCTGGCTTTTCTTCCCCCCAGCCATACACCCTGCACTCCCTGCACTCCCAGGCAATTCATTCACAGAAAGTGAATGCAGATTATAGCACAATATTATTTTCGCGATTGTATTTGATTTGTCTATGGGATCAATCAAACAAGCTGCATTTGCATTTGCATTTGCTGGGATTAACTAATTGAAAGGGTATCCGCGGAGTCGCTGCGGCGTTTTCCCTGGGAATGCCCACCGGAAAATTACGGGAAATATTGAAATTTCGCAGCGTAAAATTGTTTTCAATTTAATCGACATTGTCTAATTTTTCATGCTCAGCTGGAGTTGGATTTGGAGCTGGATTTGGAGTTGCAGTTGGGATCGGAGGCAGAGGCGGGAGTTTGTTTGCCCGCCGCGTGTTTCCTCTCAAATTTTCGTCTGTGCAACCCGAGTGCAAGTATAATTAATGATAATGAATTGTTATGCGAAGCGCCCTCGGTCAGCAAATTTCGTTAGTGGCCCCGTCTTGGCCCGCCAAAAAATGTCGTGCATTGATGGAGTTTCTGGGAGTTGTTTCATGGGAAGCATTGTGGCCGTTTCTGGTTGTTTTTCGCTGTTTTTTCGCTGCCACTGATTTATCACCGAAGACAGCTTGGAGGTGGCTGTCCGGCGAAAGGTGGCCAAACGATTGTCTTGCCGAAATATTCGATACACTAACCCGAAATTTGAATAAAACTCACAGTCAGTTCTCGTACTTGGGGGCAGAGGTATACGGGTATTATTGTCGTGTTAACTGCGACCGCCTGGTTCGCGTTGTTTTGCATTAATCATGTTTTATGCCCCATTAATTGCCCCATAAAAATGTATGCATTGGGAATAGGCATACCCCCTGCCAGGGTATGAAACGTTGCCGGGTAAAAGTTGATGTTTTGTGTCGCAGCCGCTGCAGCCGCTGCTTTCCTTCGCCCGCTGCATTATGCAATTCCAAACATGCCGCCAAATGTGTGTGCCAAGTGCTAATGTCAAATATTATGGACAAACAGTTTCGTATCATTTGTCAAACTCCGTTTCCGCCGCTCCATTCAAACATTTCCCATAATTTCGCTTATTTGTTTTAACACGCATTATTTATCCTCACATTTAACCAGTTTGCCCGCTTCTTTCTCTTGCAGTTTTGTAGTCGGCCAATTGATTGGATTGGATTCGAATGGAATCGAATGAATGGAACGGGCGGACCGCGCGCACTCACTGAATGTCCACTGAATATTCGCCTCTCGCACAGCTTACCAGCTTTTCACACTCGATTATGTGAGTAATTGCCAGTTAATTCACTTTTGCCGATTGATTCGCCAATCTATAGGCTTTTCGGTGTACAACTGTCATGGGTTATTCGCACATTTTGATTTAAACATTGAGCATTTTGAATGTCCGTATGATTGTCCGCTTGTCCGTAGCTGCAATAACTTGCAGAAGTTTTTAATTTAATTTTGCCGATTGATTCGCCAATCTATAGGCTTTGCGGTGTACACATGTCATGGGCTATTCCGAAATTTTGATTTAAACATTAAGCATTTTGATTTTTCGTGTGATTGTCCGTTTGTCCGTAGCTGCAACAACTTGCAGAAGTTTTTAATTTAATTTTGCCGATTGNTTGCCCGCTTCTTTCTCTTGCAGTTTTGTAGTCGGCCAATTGATTGGATTGGATTCGAATGGAATCGAATGAATGGAACGGGCGGACCGCGCGCACTCACTGAATGTCCACTGAATATTCGCCTCTCGCACAGCTTACTAGCTTTTCACACTCGATTATGTGAGTAATTGCCAGTTAATTCACTTTTGCCGATTGATTCGCCAATCTATAGGCTTTTTGGTGTACAACTGTCATGGGCTATTCGCACATTTTGATTTAAACATTGAGCATTTTGATTGTCCGTATGATTGTCCGCTTGTCCGTAGCTGCAATAACTTGCAGAAGTTTTTAATTTAATTTTGCCGATTGATTCGCCAATCTATAGGCTTTTCGGTGTACAACTGTCATGGGCTGTTCCGAAATTTTGATTTAAACATTGAGCATTTTGATTGTCCGCATGATTGTCCGTATGATTGTCCGCTTGTCCATAGCTGCAATAACTTGCAGAAGTTTTTAATTCACTTTTGCCGATTGATTCGCCAATCTATAGGCTTTTCGGTGTACAACTGTCATGGGATATTCACACATTTTGATTTAAACATTGAGCATTTTGATTGTCCGTATGATTGTCCGCTTGTCTGTAGCTGCAACAACTTGTAGAAGTTTTTAATTCACTTTTGCCGATTGATTCGCCAATCTATAGGCTTTTCGGTGTACAACTGTCATGGGCTATTCGCACATTTTGATTTAAACATTGAGCATTTTGATTGTCCGTATGATTGTCCGCTTGTCCGTAGCTGCAACAACTTGTAGAAGTTTTTAGAGGCCATTATTCATCGAGCTGACAGCTGATACTGCCAACAACTGGAACTGAAAAGCTAAGATTTGTCAAAGCCGGCAGCCAGAACCATAAATTAAGCAATTTATTGTCTCTGCTGATTGCGAACCCTATTGGACTTGCAGCTTTGATTTAAACAGCTGCATAAGACCGCATTTTATGATTGTTGTCTTGCGGTGGCCATTAAATGCCCGCAAGACACCTACATGCATGTTGCACCTCTGTAGCCTCTGTAGCCTCTGTAGCCTCCGTGTACCGGCGGTTTTGTCATTTGGCCAGCATTCTTTGGGCCAAAACAAGTCGTACTCCGTTTGGGCAGCTGACAATTAGGTGTTGCTTTTGCAGTGGTCGCAACTGCCCCATGGCGTTTGGGTAAACTGCCGCGGAATGTTCAAATATGTGGCATCGCCATAATCGGTATTTTGCTTGCAATTGAAAGTGCTGCGAGGCGATATAAGCCAAAGTTGACTCAACCAGTGCAAACAGAGCAGGGGAGAGGAAATGAATCTAGATCGGATAGGGGAGTGCTATGACCAAGTGTACGAGTTTCGAAATCTAATCTCTGGGCCAGCGCAGGCCATATTTATTGTTTTTGATTAGTTTACCCGCCTCAACTTTATCGCAACTCTTAGTAAACACAGTTGGCCTCCAATTGTTCCCCTTGATTTGCTTTAATTGAGTCTGAAAATGTTCCGGCGTGAGAAAAAGCAACAACCTAGTGAAGAGTTGGGTTAACATCCGGTGGCCACACGTTCTGAAAAGTCAATCAAGAAACCAGAGCGGAAGTAGGCAATGAAAGTGCTGGAAAGCCGAATGCCGAAAGTAAAATGGTGTCAAAGATTCGTGACTGGCGCCCTCTATGGAAATCGAAAGTGGTAGCTTCCCAAATCAAGCGATTACGTAGCTCGGTATCTGGTTATAGATTCTATTGTCATTCTGCCAACAATGAAAACCTTGGCATATTTACGAGCTTCTCGAAAACTTTGCGTCTGGCATGCTCACTGACCACATTTAGTTTCTTTCATGGTTTGTTTGACTTGCCCGCCTCTTTTATTGTTATTGTTTATACTGTAACATTTGAGATATAAATTCAGGAAGGGGCAGCATTGGTTAAGATGTTTGGGTAAACATTTGTTGTTTTTTGTTGGGGCTTCAGTGGTGCCTTTGATGGTTTGTTTGCCGAATGTTTACAGGTGACTCAACCAGGAACCACCCAACTAAATGGGAATACATTTTGTAACACGAATTATATACGATTACTAGGCAGTTGAATCTCTCAAGCTATCTGCTTCGATCGTTTTTTGCTTCACCCAAAAACCTGAGAAACCCAAAGCCCGGACACGCCCTCCCCCGGCTTTGAAATCCTTATTGTTGGCAACTTTATTATTCATTTTCCGCCGCCTGCGTTGTTTTTCGTGTATAGTATCTCTCTCTCTCCGATCCGTATCTTAAGTGGCCAAATAACTCGACGCAGACCATTTTGGGGGGCCCCCACTTGAGTCGCCACGCAATTTGCATACGAATTTGGCCCGCAAGTGCTATTCGCCCCTAGTTCCGCACAAAACTTTAATTAGAATCGCATTCATTGTCTGTGTTCTGTGTCGCCCCAAAATGAAGTAATATTCGCAGTCGCCTGGTGGTTGCCTACCTGCCATAATTGAGTCCGAGAGCCGCATGCACTCGATGTTTACTATATTTGTTTGTTTGTTTGTTTACTGTGGAGCAGTTGATTTTAATTGCCGTTCACAGTTTGTGTGTTGTGTTTATCCCCGACGTGGGCGTGTGATATGCGATATGCGATATGCAATCCCCCCCACTCGACTTGAGAGCGTTGAAATTAACTGATGGAGGAGGGCCAAAGAGGTCGAGTTGTTGGGCCAAGAGGGTTCTTTCGTCAATGCAATTGGGTTGCAATTGCTGTTGCAAGCGGGACAAACAAATGGAAACTCGTTGGGAAATCCATCCATACCACACCAATCGCAGGCGATCTCACGCTTTCATTGGCTCTGCTGGCCGGGTAATTAGTAAGGGAAATGGAAAACAATTAATAACCATCGTTTGGCGCCTAATTTCGCTTGATTTCCTTTTGACTCATGCGATTTCCTCTTCTCTTCGTTTCAGTGGAAACGAGCATTTTATGAATTTAACAAATAATAGCCGTGTTTTGCATAAAAACGAACGCAAATCGAAAGGGACCGGAGCGAAGGTCATTGCCAGAAAGCGGAACGCCGGAACGCCGGCATCGGAACGGAGGAAGAAACAATGGCTGGCTGTGGCGGCAGGAAGCCCGGCAGACATGCAAATGCCACTTCTGCCTGAGCAGACCGCAGACCTCTCTCTCTCCAAGCCAGCCCCCAAAACGAATGCCAAATAACTTGCAACAGCAATGGAAGTGCAGCGCCAACGAGATATCGGTATCGATATCGATATCGATGTCGCCGGAATCGGAATCGGAATCAAGTCGGATAAGAATGCAGCGACGATAAGCAACCAAGAGACTGAAAATGCGGCCATGATAAGCGGCGGTGGTGGGGTCGTCGAGGGATGCGATGCCCCGAGAGATGCCACAGCCACCCCGGAACACACAACGAAAGCCACCAAATCGGGCGGCACATTCGCCATACCAGGCACACCCCTAGCCTCGGTCTCGGCCAGCAGCAGCCGCAGCAGTTCCCTCAAGAAGCAGCGACGTGGCTCCGGCTCCCGAGGCAAGGCACACGCAAATGGAAGTGGCAACGGCGTGGAATGCAGCAGCCGAGACCTGCTCATGAAGCAGTCGCAGTCGATGATGTCCCTGCAGACGCCCAGCGAAGAGCAGCAGGAGCGGCGCAACGGCATCCAGGCCAAGTTGCACTTGGAGCGGCCCTACAACAGCCTCAAGGTAGGTGACCCAAAAACCGAAAATTTAAGTTAATTCGCTCAAGAGTGGGGCAGGTGCAGTATCATTGGTGATGCAAGTAGCGCGGGAAAAACCTGACATACTTAACCAATGCAGCACGCACTCTTTAGGGGGAATAGTTGATATTGGGAGGTACCACCCGAGACTAAGCTGTAACACTTGGGATGCAAGTAGCGCGGGAAAAACCTGACATACTTAACCAATGCAGCACGCACTCTTTAGGGGGAATAGCTGATATTGGGAGGTAGCACCAGGGACTAGGCCAAGGTGCAGTATCACTTGTGAGGAAAATAGCGCGGGAAAACCAGTCATACTATAAAATTGGAACACGCGTTCTCTAGGGGGCATAGTGAATATTGGGAAGTAGCGCCTGGGACTACCCAGGTGGAGTTTCACTTGGGATTCAAGTAGCGCAAGAAAAACCTGCCGTACTTACTACAGAAATGCAGCACGCACTTTCTAGGAGGAATAGTTAATATTGGGAGGTACCGCCAGGTGGAGTTTTACTTGGGATGCAAGTAGCGCGGGAAAAACCTAGCATACCTTCGCAATTCAGCACGCACTTTTCAGGGGGGAATAGTTAATATTGGAAGGTACACCCGAGACTGAGCTGTAACACTTGGGATGTTAGTAGCACGGGAAAAACCTGGCATATGTTACTATACCTTTGCAATGCAGCACGCACTTTCCAGGGGAGGGATTGGTTAATAATGGGAGATACCTACATAGATGTCATCTTGAGACCCATTCATCATCAGTTTGGAGTTGGAGCTGGAGTTGGAGTTGCAGTTGGAGCTGGAGTGCATTTATCTCGAGAGTTTGCAACGTCAAAGTCAATCAACTGCTTATTCTGCCTCGTGTACCTGTCGCACTCGGCTCGGCACGGCACGCAAACGAGTTTGTTGCTCTCTTCGGCTGTGTCAACGGAAATTGCTTGAATAAATTATTAATAAATTCCTCAATTAGCATGCCCACTATGCGACGTAACGGTTCCGAATGCGAAAACTGGCGCCACAAATTGCCTGTTTGTGGCTCCGTCAAACTGGGAAGACGCAAGCGAATATATTCTGCAGACTTTTCCGGGGAATCGAGTTCTGGTTTGAGTTTGGGCCATGTTCTCTACTCCAACTTACTCCAACAAATTGTTCCCACAGTCGAGGCGATATGATCAATGTAGACCAGGTGCACGTCGCAATCTAAGAACTTCAAGGCCCCCGAAAGATTTAAAACCAAACTATCATATGTTATGCACAGCACAGGCCCAGGCCCACTTTTGGGGCTGCTCACGTGCAGGTTGTCCGCTTAATCAATTACTCGAATCAGCCGCAAGTTACCAGCTCCAAATCAGATGGCACGCACATTCCACAGCCATTTCCATTTCCATTTCTACACCCATTTCGATTTCAACTCCTCCAGTTCGATCCGCGATAATAACACCGCGTTTCTGCAAATAAGGCAGCTGTCTTTACACCATTTTTCTCCGCCCCGCCCAGGAACGAACTCTTGCTGGCTGGCTGGCTGGCTGGCCGGATTGTTGGGGCACAAACCACAAACAACCACAAACCGAAAAAATGTGCATTAATTAATTGCTGGCTCTCTGCAATTTGGAGCGTTGCAAACCGGTTGCCTGGCCGGGCGACCGGCGGCCTAGAGATCGCAGCTCCCAGATGCCATATTGTCTTGCCTGTATATGGCCCGCCTCAAATTACTTATTTATTAACAACTTTTAGCGCTTGCCTCCCGCTCCAGCCCCCACCGCCCCCGTATATTCGACATATTCGGTATGGTTTTCTTGCAGATTTATCAAATTTTCGGAAGTCGTTCTTTTAACACGTAGCAATTAATTGTATGATTTGTATGCTTTAATTATTGGCGGGCGGGCAAACCAAAAGTTAGATAAACATTCGAGTATCGTATGTGGCGGGTAATTGTGATATTTTGGCGGGAAACTGAAATATTAACTTCTGCAGGTGATCAATTGTTGCAACTATTAAAGAATTTGAAACGACTTAAAGGTAGTTACAATGGAAAAAGTACTCCAAAATACTCTAAAATAATTAAAAAACTCTACAATAATATAGAAAATTATCTAATTTATTTGATTAAGTAGCTTAGACAATTGGAGTTCTAATTGTAAACCTAATAATTAACAAAAAGGAGAGCCTTTAAAGTGTAACTACTTCAACTGATCGAATCTTAGAAGTGTGTCCGAAAAGGTTTGTGACTTTGCTTAGCAAAATAGATTCCACTCGAAATCGGAATCCATTAACATGTCCCACCTGGAACTCGAATCTTTGAGCATTCCAGAGCATTCCTGAAGGCAGAATGAATACAATGGAAACTGTAATAATTTTCATTTGATTTTCTTTTGCAGAAAAACTCGCAAAGCGGTGGCGGCGGCGGCAACAACAACAAGATGCATCGGTATTCGTGGGGCAGCGGTCACAGCAGCTCCAACAGCCTGCACAGCAGCGCCACCTTGGGCCTCGGCTCGTCGGGCAAAGACGACCTCTGGGCGGCCATTCAGACGAACTACAACTACATCATGGACACGAACCTGCTGGACACTTGCAAGGAGGCCCGCTGCGAGATAGAGGGCGCTGCCACAGTGTCGGAGAAGTCCAGCGAGTGTTGCATGAAGGTAACGAGTGCATGCATGCCCAAAAGTATGCCTTGAATTTAATTTAAGGTCTTAGCCCCACTTGGAATTTCTTTATTTCGAAATTATAATTTTTTAAAAGCCCATAAGGGGGTACCTGTCAACCCCGTAGGCTTAAAAAAATTATAAAAAATTATGAAATTATAAAAATAATAAATTTTTTTTTGTTTAAATTGCGTCCTCAAACTTTCAAATCTATCCAAAC
This sequence comes from Drosophila ironensis, assembly GCA_021223825.1. Classification (NCBI taxonomy): domain Eukaryota; kingdom Metazoa; phylum Arthropoda; class Insecta; order Diptera; family Drosophilidae; genus Drosophila; species Drosophila ironensis. Next base: position 698,724 of record JAJJHQ010009521.1, on the reverse strand, counting down.
TAAAGGAATCGTGATATTTGCATAGAAATAAGTAACGGAAACTAGTAGTTTTGTGCACTAAATTCATAAAATACCCTATTTTCTTAGGCTCTATGTGTATTAATTATAAATTGAACACAAAGAGCGGCATCCTAACGAGTTGTATTTAAATCTGTATATATTATTTTTCCAATCAGATGCTCGACGAAACTCAAAGATCCTCGGAGTTCTGCGAGGATCCCAAGGAGCTGAAGCGCTGGCTGCGCGAAATGGAGAACAAGTTGGAGCGGGCGCCCACAATTTCGGAGCTGACTTTGTTCGGGAACGCGGAATTGCAGCGCCATCTAGCAGTGCACTCGGTGAGTTGACTTTCAAACAAGTTTTTTATAAATTTCGATATTATTTAAAGGTTTGGATAGTATAAAAACGTTTTTAAAGTTTCAAAGGAGGTACTAGACAAGGTTTTCTTATACCAAAATATAGATGCAAACATATTGTACTATTTACTTTAGTTTCTTGCTAAGGAAGGTCCAGATATCTTCCATTTTCTAAATTTTGGGAAGCCTTATACTATCTAAAGCCTGGGGGATAATTATACCATGTACCTTAAGGTAAAAATGGTATATTAAGTTTGTGCAATGTATGTAACTGGGAGAATGAAGCGTTTCCGACCCTATGAAGTATATATATTCTTGATCAGCATCAACAGCCGAGTCGATCTAGCCATGTTCGTCTGTCCGTCTGTCTGTCTGTCCGTCCGTCTGTATGTATGAACACGTCGTTCTCGGAGATGGTAAGAGCTAGAGGTGTAATTCTTTTTGCTTTAGGTCCGTTATATGTGTACGCAGGTCGAGTTTATTTCAAATTTTTGCCACGCCCCTTTCCGCCTTCGTATTAGCACAAAAATCGATATCTCAAAAATGGTAAAAGCTAGAGACATAATTTTCAGTCCAATAAGTCCACTGATCGTTAAACACGTGTATGCAAAATTACGTCGAGATCGGACAATATATATAGAAGATATGACTAATTAAAGATTTACCCACTCCTTTCCACGGCAACGGCAAGAGAGGTATATGGTATCTCGTTGTCGAGAAATCTCGACTACAGCGTTTCTACTTGTTTTTCAATATTTAATATTCCCAGTGAATGGAAATTCGTCAGTAGAATGTTCTTCGCCAGTCACAGTGATCTTAACTTTTTGGTTGACCTTGTTTAGGTGATGTTGTCACTAACTGGTAAACTGGATCAACTAAGGTATTATTCCAACTTCTGTGAGTTGTCAAACTTTCGATCGAGATACTGAGTTTTCGAGCTTGAATTCAAAGTCTAGTTAGCACACAATGTAGGGTAAACAAATGCAGTTTTTTACCAACTGCGTCATATAATTTCACGCACTTTATGCACTCCGCTTGCGTTTCAATCCAGTTGATGACTTGGGGTTTTCCTTTGTTTTCCCCTTTTTTTTCGGGTTTGGCCTTTTCCCCCGCCCCGCCAGGGCTTCCGCTGTTGTGCTGTTGTGCGTGGCGTGGATTGTGTTGTGTAACCCGTGTAAACCTCAAGTACTACTTACTTCCACAGACCAAATACGTCAGTCATTCTCCCAGCCGGCTGGCTGGCTGGCTGGCTGGCTGTGAGGAAAGAAAAGCAAAGCAAAGCTGGACCGGACCCCAACAATGTTCCCTTGTTCCCTTGCGCGCGCTCTTTTCCGTTTCGAAAATTTATTGATCCGAAAGTGAAAATTGCCACAAGAGATGGTGCGGGGATAACCCCTCGACTTGAGCTTGATAATTGGCATTCCGACGTTTGTAACACCTTCAATATTTCTGCTATTTTTCTTTCTTTTTGTGGCTTTGGGTTTCCTTACGAAATGTTTGGTTCGGTTTTGAGTCTCGGTTTTGATTTAGGGGGATTTTTATCTGACCAATAATGTGTTGGAAAAGCAAGGCTCTAGGCCTCCCACATTATGTAATTGAGTGTGCGAGTGTGCCATTTCGAAGGAGGGTCGCAGACGGAGGGAGGGGGAATCAAATACCTCATTCTAAGCGAGGCAGACTCATTAAAATGGGATACCATTTTCCCGATAATTGACCACAATCACCCACAAAAAGCGCAGCCGGACCGCGACCAGTTTATCAAATGAAAGTGAACAGCAAACGGTGGGCCATCGGGCAGACAAAAGTCCGAAAGAGCTTACTTTGCATTTGCATTGTGGGCAGCAGTAGTGGAGTAGTTGGCCGGGCCAAAACGCTAAGACAATCACCAGAAGAGCCGAGTTTTATAGGCCCGCGCATAACTACCTGCCCCTGATTTACGACAATTGTTTTGTCACGTTGTCGATTGAACTGAGCAATCGGTCGGGGGCAATCGGAGTTGGGAAAGGTACCCATTGCCGAGAAGAAAGAGTGTGGCATCGGCAACGGCAACGGCAGCACAAATGTCAATTGCCCAAAATGGCTAAACATATTGCCAATAAGTTGTTAGGCGTTTGTCTCTGTCAGTTGCCCGAGTTGCATTCTTTTTTAGCCGCGGGCGGGGACACGCATTTCAGACTCCAATCGGTTAGCCGGAGATCCATTTTCAGTCTTCCAATCAAGCCCGCGGGCCAGGGCAAAAAAGCGGAAAAATTGGGAACGAGATTGAGATCGAGATTGAGATTGTGATTGAGATTGAGATTGAGAGATGACGGCTGGAGGGGAGGGAGCTAAGATTTGTCAGTGTCGTTCTCCAGGGAGCTGCCCGAAAGCTCCTTTCCAAAACATGATCCGAAAACATGATTGAATTATTTGGGTTGCCTCCAAAGTTTCTTCCTGCCAAAGTTTCCCTTTGCTTATCTGAAAGAAAAGCTCAAGGGAAATGGAAAGTGAAGGTGAAAAGAAAACCCAAATGGATATCCCGCCCCCCATCGAATGACAATTTCAATCTCTTCTTTGTGGGAGTCATAATTTCATGTTAGGGGACTCGGACTCGGACTCGGACTCGCTCGCTTGTCCATTCGATTCTATCGAACGGCTGGCGGCTGTCCATTGTGTTTGGCCTGCTGCTGCTGCTCCACAAGATTTGCATAACAATTGCCGGCCGTGTAACCTTTCGCCCGTGTAACCGGCCCGAGCTCTCGTACTCCAAATCGTCCAAATCGGACTCGAATTGGACCAGATGGTGGCCAGTTGGCAGTCGGCAGTTGGCAGTGGCAGTTGCTGGGCGGCAATAAAACATTTACCAGCGAATTAGTCGCCCCGCCGAGCAGTTAGTGGGACCTACTTGAAATTCAGTTATAGTTCAACTTTCGCGTCAACCGAACGAACCTTTGAATAACTTTCCCATTCATTTTGCACAGCCTGGGGGCCAAAGCAAGAGCAACTTGTTCATAACAAATTGTATAGTACGCCTCGGCGCATGAAAAATGTATCAGAATTTGGCCAGAGGTGGGCCCATGCTAATGCTAATGTAACCAAGTTGGAAGGGCCAGAAAAGCGTCGGACCTTGTCAAGGCCTTGCGGGGCTGATTTGTTAAATAATTTAAATAATTTAGTTGTGACAGTTGCGTAGAAGGCTTGACTGATAAATGGGGTGTACGAGTAGTTTGTAGTTTGGGGAAACGCTAATGAGCCTCCAATCAAAAGCAACAAGCCCCGAGCCAAATCGAAGCACATCCAATCGCTAAGCATCGACAGATCGACCTTTCTCTCGGCCAAAACACACCCATTTCATAAGGGAATATCGTACCATCCGAGACAATGGGGGAGATGGGGCTCAAGTTCAATTGAGTTTCACTTTTCATCGCGGTGATCAGCGCCGCCGGCTCGTGATTTAAATTAACAATTAAAGCGGATAATTAACAAAATGAAAACAAAGGCAGGCGGACACCACACCACACCACACCACCCTGGGGGCGGGGACAAAAGAAAAATGCTGCCAAGCCGGCGGGATAATCCATCAAACGAAGCGAGATGGGAATGTGAATAAACAAATGGAAATAACATACGAAACATAATCAAAATCGAATGTCTAATGTCCAATGGAGAAATAAAATTGCCAAACTCTGCGGCTGAACGGTGGAAAATTGTGTTATAATTTAATAGTCTAGTCGCGGAGGAAGTGGAAGCAAAGCGAAAAGTCAGAGTGTGGGGAAAATTGAGAAGAAAAAGTTAACAATAAATCTTGCGGCAATAATAAATACAAAAGCGGCCACCACAGAAACCTCCTAGCAGTCGCTAAAACAAAAAACAGACAAAACCCAATAGCATGATCACAAAATTCACTTTCGAACACAATTTATTTTTATATTTTTTCGCTTCGGTTTTCCAATCCAAACCAAACCAATCCAATACAATCCAATCCAATCCATTCCGTTCGTTCGACAGTTTTCTAGCCAGCGCTTTAATAACCCCAAAGCCCGGGCAAAAAACAATGAAAAATTCATGTACGATCCATTCGGTACATCATTAACACGAAGCCCGTATAGCCCGTACAGCAGTGGCGGCGAAGAAAGGTTTTAGCCAGGCTTTGTCGTCGTCATTTTAATTGGCTCAAATTAAAGACGCGCATTGCCATTGCAGCCTTGCAGCCTTGCAGCCGCGAGATCGGGAGGTGTTACTTTATTTCGCTGATTAATGAAGAAATTTGTTGGCTTCTTCGCCTCGCCGCCTTGTTAACGACTTTATGTGTTATGTGTTACGTGTGACTGACGGACTGACTGCCTGACTATTCGCCAATGACAGATGAATGCGGGGAAAATTAAATTTAACAAAAGTGCCCATAAAATGATCAGCAGTCCGTGGAGATCCCAGGGTGTTATAAAGACCGTAAAGCCACGGCCATAAAACGTGCAAAATGGAAAGCGATGGAAATGCAATGAAATGGAAGGTGACTTGGTCATTTCTAGAGGGAAAATGCGTAAGGTTTTATTTATTTATATAGTAGTTGGGTTCTCGTTTATTCAAATCAAAGGAATGAAGTAAAGGGTTTACATCGTATAAGGGTTTACTTCTTGGCCAGACCGTGGTAGTAACCGTGTCCGTAAGTGGGGATGGCGGCGTAGGACTTCACAACGGGCACATGGGACACCACGGGCACATGCTTGACCACGGGCACACTCTTCACCACGGGGACATGCTGGACTACGGGCACACTCTTCACCACGGGGACGTGCTTCACCACGGACACCACGGGGGCCACGTGGGCCACATGGGCAACCGGGAGGACTCCATAGTGGGGCTCGATGTAGCTGGGAGCGGCAAAGGCAACGGCAACGAAGGCAAGGATCACGGCGATCTGAGGAGAAGTAAGCAGATTTGAGGATAGGAACTCGCGGCTTCCGGAAACCCCTTTTACTTACAAAGCGGAACATCTTGGCGATTTGGATTTTAAGATTATTTTGCTTAGGCTGATTGTGTTGTGGTCGGTAGACTGTGCTGATGGAACACCTGAGCGGTCTTTTTATAGTTAAAAGTTCAAACGAAAATATTGAAACAGCGTCACGGCGTCACAGCGACTTCTGTGCGAAGGCGCCACGCGCCAAACCAGTTTAATTATACCTAATTTTGACAATCTTCGCACATAATGCGTATTCTAATTGAGCTTGTGCGTTTGGTGGTCACTCACCAAGTTTGGGCTGAGATCTCCAGCTGCGAACTGGACTTCCCGTTATCGGCCGATTGTTCGGTCTTTGGGCATAATCCCCATTCAATAACTTCAATTGTGTGCATTCAATAACTTCTGCTCATCTTGTCCACTTCCCTTTACCTTTGTGACTTGACTATCTCGAGCGATTCACGCGCCATTGATTAACCGAAGCAGCCGAGAACCAAGGTCGCGGTCACAAAGAGACCTATTTGAAGAGACCTCTGGGTCATCGGATCGGCAAGTCCATTCTCCCAATTAAACCAAAGAATTATCAAACCCGTTTGCTTGCCCATCCGGTGGCCAGAAGTCAACGTGGGCCTATATAAAGTAACCGATCCGCTGGAAAATCATCACCAGTCACTCGACTACAGCCCAGTAAAACAAACTACAAGTTTACAAAGCCAACTAAACCTCAAACCCCCAAGATGTTCCGCTTTGTAAGTAGAAGGACTCCCGGGATTCCCCTGATCCACTGCTACATCCAATACCGAACGTATTCCCTTAGATCGCCGTGATCCTCGCCTTCGTTGCCGTTGCCTTTGCCGCTCCCAGCTACATCGAGCCCCACTATGGAGTCCTCCCGGTTGCCCATGTGGCCCACGTGGCCCCAGTGGTGTCCGTGGTGAAGCACGTCCCCGTGGTGAAGAGTGTGCCAGTAGTCCAGCATGTCAACGTGGTGAAGAGTGTGCCCGTGGTCAAGCATGTGCCCGTGGTGTCCCATGTGCCCGTGGTCAAGTCCTACGCCGCCATCCCTGCCTACGGACACGGTTACTACCACGGCCTGGCCAAGAAGTGAAAACTTCAGACTCTGATTAGGAACCAAATAAACAAATGACCAAGTGAACCAAACTATCTGCCTCCACTTCATCTTCAAGTTTAGGGGGAGGCATCCAAGATGATGAAGATTAACCATCGCTTTAATTTAGAGTTTTAAAAGTTAAAGCATTTGTGCATTTCACGGTTTGAGAGGCCCTGTTCCGCCGAAAATCGATTACATTGTCCAACATGCTTTCGACTCGCAGGTTTGGAAATTCCTCAAGCAATTTGCAAAATGTGGCGCGCAAATGTGTTTTCTTTGGAGGAGCGAAGCTGCTTGTAGAGTATTTGGTTCGTGAAGAGCGATAAAGAAAAATCTAGCTAGTACCAGGCACAGCACAAAATAAGATGCAACCCAGGCGGCAGGTTCTCCGACTGACTGACTCATGGGCGGAGTGTGGGGGAGCAATATATGATACTTTATGCCCGTGCATTCCACATCCGTAGGATACACTTTAAACGCTCGCTGGGATCACGCAAGAAAGAGTACAGTAATGTGGCCGCTGGCATTGAAAAACTTCTATAAAATAGAAAGCTTCCCCTTCTTCCGTTTGGGCTTTGGGCAGCCTGCCGAGGCTGCTGCCGCTTTTGCTGACCCACATTCGGCGGACGGACGGGGACGGCAGAAATTTATTTGAGCCGGGCTAGAATTGTTGGGAGTTGGGAGTTGGGAGTCGGCAATTAAATTGCATGCTTCTGCCGCATGCAATCCGCTAAGTGTATTTTATTGTTTGCCGATTGCTGTTGTTGTCTTGTTAACGCTTTTTATTGCCGCTTTTTGCTTTTCGACCAACTCTATTTGTCGAGTCTTTCCCGCCGCTGTCCCATCGCCGTCCCGGCCTTAGCCGCAGCGCTGCGCTGCGCTATGCAGATGTATCTTTCGGATACATTCATTAACTTGTTTGCAGTTACAGTGGCCCGCTTGGCCCGCTTGGCCCGGCAGCTGATTTATGCTTTGTGCAACCTTTGTTGTTTGTACATTTAGACGTTTCCTATGTGTTGTCACCTCAATTGTGTGTTGTCTCCCCGCTTTTTGTGGCTCACTGGCTCAATTTCTCTTGCATTACTTGTTGTCTAATTAAAATAAGCGGGCAATGGTGCAGTTATGAGGAGAATGGAAGATATAGTAGTCGCTGTTTAGTTGGCCGGATCCCGAAACTAATTCCCCTCCTCGCCGGCCCACTAGGCTCTCAAGCTTTCCAGTTTATTACGACCATGAATATGCATTGGCGCTTGATGAGATCTCGTTTGGCGCTTCAGAGTTGAAGGTGGGCCTGGGCAAGTTTGTCGGGTACTTGGCGGCCCTTGGGCTGGTTATTTTGGCACGTTGTCGGATGAAAATGGGTGGAACATTGGTCGCTTGCCGGCGGGCAAGCAACTAGACAACTAGTTCTCCACACCCAGGTTGCTGGCATTCCCTGCCCAGGAATAATTACCGCAAATCGGCAAATCCCATCGAAGCTGCAGAGTTCTTGGTGATTGCGATGGGAAATTCGTGATTCCTTCAATAAGTCAAGATACACTTCGAGAGCACCATCGAGCGCTGCTGGTTGTCATCCGATTGTCTGATTTGTGTTTGTGGTACGCCGAGAATAAATAAGGGAAAACTTGTCGGCCAGCGTTTCCTACTCTCGAGAGTCGGGCAAAAGAATTGGATTGGTTGCCTTCTTGGAAAAGCGGGGCTGGCGCAAGAATCTCTTCTATTTCCTTGGGAAATATCTGTGGCATTCGAGTGCGTTGTGTTGATACCGACCGAGGCCCGAGGTTCGAGGCTCTAAGCTCGAAGCTGGAGGCGAAGCGGCATCTGACGCTCAAGAGGAGAGAACTCTTTAAAAGGCAGTGATCCAGTTGTGTGTTTTGAGGTTTTGAGCCGCCCGAGGGAGGCGCGTGCGAAGACCGCAAATCGGTGCAGGAAATCCGATTTGTGGTAAAAGTTTTTCACATTTCTGCCCCGCCGACGATTTCCTTATCGGGGCGGGCAAGTTGCCGTTTAAAGTTGTTGCGCTAAGTAGAAATATTTGCAAATCGGCTGTTGCGGCTTTGCCGTGTTGTGTGGCTTCCGCAAAATCACAGACCGACCACCCAACGCGGAAGGAAGGGCTGTGGAGGTGAGGAGGTGAGGAGGAGGTGAAGAGGTGTCGGGTATTAAGGGCTGCCAGTCGTAGGTTAATGGTTGTTAAACATCTTGCAGGTCAGTGGCTTACGAGGGTCCAAGTTTCACTCCCTACTCCTGCAAACTAGAACTAAAAAAAAAAAACATCGATTACAAACGCACAAAAACATCGATGACAGATTTTAGCATCGATGTTTTTGCAGCCCTACTGCAACATTTTAATCTGCAGAAAAGTGCTGCTCTGCTGCAGCGTCATTACTTGCGATGATACTTAATTAAATGCACAATCAACAGTAAAACAGAAAGTGCAATTGAGTTTTCTTTTTGCCACTCGAGTGCCGTCATCGATACGGCAAATCCGTCCCAGAGTCCCAGAGACAATCTGATCGATTTATGCAAAGCATCCTCTAATCCAGCACGCCACTAGCCCCTAGCCCGCCATCTCCATTACGAACAATAACAGTTCGAACAGTTCGTCGTCATTATGGCAGGCAAAGACAAGGCTGAGGACTGGAGACGAGTCTTCACCTCCGTCTTAAGATGTTTACCTCATTTATCCTGATGCGCTGATGCGCTGATCCGCTGTTGCGCTGATCCGCTGCAATCTGTGATCTGTGATCCGTGATCCGCTTGTAATCAATCCCCAATCGCAGCCAGGGGCAAGTTCAAGTTGCCATCTGCACGGCTCCTTTACGCTTCGGATTTTCAGTCTCATCCTTGCCACTCCAGCGGTCTTCAGTCTTCAGTGGGTGGCAGCCCCTCCTCCCTGCTCTCCTATCCCAGGGTTATGCATCTGCCGTTATGCAGCTGCAACAGCAACAGCAACAGCAAACAGCATGAGAGGCGAGTGCAACACTCGACGGGCTTCACGCAAAGTGCCGCCGACGACGAGGAGGAGAGAGAGCGTGGGTGGGCCCACTTGGGAAGACAACTGGGTCTGCTCCTCCAACTCTGCAGCCTGGAGCCTGCACTCGGAGAAAATCTACCCAAAAGACTGCCGATTAGAGAGACATCTGCCAGGGGTGCAGGGAAACTTTTCCCGCAGTGGCAGATCGGGCTTCATTAACACTCGCTGCTCCGTTGGGGCTTTTTGTTTGCCGCAGTTTTTGACACCAAACTTGGCGTCACTTCAAAGGCCTGGCGATTAATCTTGAGTGGGGAGTGGGGAGTGGGGAGTGAGAGTCTGGTCTGCAATTTGCGTGCATTTTGTTTTGCATTATCCAGCGATTCTAGCAGCCAACAGGCAACAAACGAACGGCAAACAACAACGCCGTACCCTTGAGGAGTTTTCACTTCTTTAAGCCGCAAATGGAGGAGCCGCCACATAAATCATCGCCCGGCAAGCGGTGGGCGGCGTCCAAGTCCATTATTCCGGCTTGGATGTGTGAGCGCAGGCGCAGCTGCTGCTGCTGCTGCTGCTGCTGTTGCTGTTGCATTTGCTCCCCTTTGCCGCATTTCCCCAAACTCATTGTCAGCTGCTGGCTACATAAAATCCACTGATTTGCAAGCTCCTTTGTAGCCTGCCACAATCCAACCAACCAACCAATTGTGGAGCACTGGGTCAAGTCAATCAGTCAGTCGGTGGCAGTGGCTCGCTCGACCAAAGTGTGAAATTCTATGGAGATTGCTTTATTGTTCGGTGATTGAGATCAATTTGGCGTGCGAAACAGATTTCGACATCGCGCTTATCCCGTACATTTGGGCAACCACCATCACAGCGGTTCAAGATAGATAGTTTGTATATGATTAGGGTTGAGCAATAGGGTGGCCGGAGGTGAGTGGGGATCAGATGGGATTACAGCTGAAAAGCTGGTCAGTTTGTGGGTTGAGCAACCACCGAACGAGCTTTGATGCATTTGATGCACCTCGATGCAAGTCGAGCCGAGAGCATTACCAATTATCAAATCGCTTCCCCGGCAGCTCTCCAATTTCGCCTTTATGACCCATTCGATCGATCGCAGCCAATGGGCAGGCAATCGCTTGGCAGCCAACGCAGAATTCTGAGCCATCTAGCGGGGTCTTCTATCTATATCTTCACCGCCTCTTTGCTGTTTGTTTGCTGCAGCAGCTTTAGATTGGCGGGAAAGGGGCGGAAAACGGTTGGCGAGCACTGCCAATGCGGTGGAAAATGGAAAACGCAACGCATTTGTGTTATCATTTGCGCGCATCTGCCGGGAACAGCATGAAAGGTGCTGTCGACTGGGGGTTTTCTTCTGCTCAGCGCAGCGGTCCGGACCATTTTCCAGCATGCGATCTGTGGGGAAAGTAAATCTCGAGGATAAGAATGCACAACGCTCGTACTTGAATTTCAAATGCGAACACACTTTCCAAAGTCGCTGGCAAACTTTCTTGCCTGTATGATCACAACGACGATGATGTAACGTCGGGGGATGGTGGAAACCAGTAGAGTCGAAGCTTAATAGGGCCGATCAAATTTAAGCTAACAATCTTGACAATTGGCCCAAAGTGGGTTGCAGAAATGAGACGAAGAACCGGGCTTCTATGGCAGAGAAAGCCCCTGTCCTGAACCCGAAACCGTCGAGCAGAGTTGGGGGCAAAGGCACAAAAGCACTGTAAGTGCTGCCATCAATTAGACATCCGCCTCCGCGGGTTCGCCTGGAAACTGCTCCTCAAAAACGACGGAACCTTGCGCTTCAAACTTCAATTAAATGCTGAAATTCGTGCATAGAGAATATTTATCAATCACCATTATTCTAACTGCATCTCCGCTTGCCAGCCTCAAGAACAGGCAAGCGACGAACTGAACTGAACTGCACTGAACCGAACGGATGGGATGAGATAGTTTGCCATGTTTCACAGGAAGACAACTGGATGAACTCGTCTAGAGATGGCACTGGAGGGATATAGGTTGAAGAACTCTACCTAATAGCTCGATCTTTACAAGTTTAATCGAATTTTTACAATGGGTCAAGAGAACACTTAAACTTCTAAGTAAATTAGGTTCCTCAGACTTTGTGGGCTTATAAAAAAGGTTTTTTAATGTATTTGGCACTGGAGGGATATATGTGGAGGAACTCTACCTAATATCCCGATCTTTACAAGTTTAATCGAATTTTTACAATGGATCAAGAGAACACTTAAACTTCTAAGTAAATTAGGTTCCTCAGATTTTGTAGGCCAGTTAAAGAGGTTTTTAAATATTTGTAGAACCCTTTGGCATTCCTTTGGGAATCTAATCTCTCTGGGAGCTCTGCAAACAATGGAAATTCCATGTATTTTCGTGTCACGCTACCATCTCCGGTCCCCGATTCGGATGCGGATTCGCATTCGCCGCCCCAACCAACTCGAACTCATAACGAACGCAAAGTTCACGCGCAGTTCACTAGAACATCCAAGTTGTAGGTTGTTGGGGCAGGAGCCGGGGTTGAGTGGGTAAACGGTGGCTGCCGCTGCTGCTGCTTCTGCTGCTGCTGTTGCTGCTGCTGTGTTGCAAGTTGCCTCCAGCCAGGTAGCCAGGTAGCCAGGCAGCCAGCGGCCGATCGTCTCCTTTGAGCCGTCCGGTGCATGCAACAATGAACTCGCAACTTTTTAACTGTGTTTGCGATTTGTGAAAGCTTCTGGCTTTCGTCTGCGGCTTCTACTTCTGGCTCGGCTTGGCCTAGACGGCTTGGAAATGAGTTTCTCGGGCTATTGGAATCGTCACGGCCCAGTGGCTGTTTGGCTGTTTGGCTGGCCAAAAAGCAAAACCGCAGCCAAAACAATGCATAAATTGTGCGCAAAGGCCAAGAAAAGGCGACATTTCGGCTAGAAAAGTAGTTCAGCCGCAGCAGCAGCAGCAGGAGGAGCAGCAGCCGCAGCCGCAGCAGCTCAGATGCCGAGTTGCAGATATGCTGATTTTATGAAAAGGTAAACAGTTTGGGGAATACGGCGATCTGCGACAGCTCAACTAATTAAGACAGCATCTAATCGTCGCAATACAGCCTAATAAATGGCCGCGCTGACCCAGATAAATTATCGCGATCTCAAAGATGCGCGGAAGGCGTAGTATCCACCAAAGATCCTCTGCCTCTGCATCATTTTGTTACAAATCTCTCCCCAAACGGGTCGGGTCTCTGCTTCCAGGTAAGCAAATTGTGGCAGTCAACTCTTACCCACAGCTGATCGCTGATCGCTGGTACGAGTATATACTACTATTTTATATTGCCTCGTAAGTGGCACGACCATAAATCAGGCAACATCTGCGCCGCAAATCCGTTGCTGCCCAGAGGCCCACAAAAAGCGCTTGATGATGTCAACATTATTATGCAAAACCCTTCGAGTTATTAGCTTAAACATCAAAGTCTTCGTCACCGTTGGGGGGCGTTGAATGCGAAGTGGAGTCCACTAAAGAGCCGGGGAAATAATTAAGGCTTCTTCCTGGGATAACTAAAGTTTTCCCTATACTAAATAGTACCCACTAGTTATAGTTAGCTTGGGAACTACAATTTGTGCAACATTTTCATTGCACTAGACATTGACAAATCACCGAAAATGCATAAAGTTTTATTAGGATTTCCCTTTCTGGGAGCCACAAAACTTTCGGATTTTACGCATTAATTTCGATCGTTTTGCGGGGGGAATTAATGGTTGGGGCTGTGTAGGGTTTGTTTGAAGGCTACGGCTTGAAGTTTCCGAGACGATCGGCAGAGGAAATGCTTTGTGCAATGCTGTACAGGGCACAGGGCACAGGCATTATAAATAATTGGTCTTGTTATGAATTTTACATAAATTTGATTATGGGTTCGCGTTGGGGCCGGGGCCGGGGCCCGGGCAACAGAAGAGATTCTTCTGCTGGCATCCATCATTTGTCAAACCGAATTATGTTTCGTTTTTCGTGGGCTTTTGTTTTTATATTTTCGATATTTTCGCATTTGCTGCTGGTTGTTTTTGTGCTGCTGTCACCGCCCGCGGGCATCTTGAAATTTCACGAAAAATTACAGCCCTGTGGAAAGAAATTAATCAGTTGGCGAGACAAAATGTAAATATGTATATTTTGGAGAGGTTTTTATTTTTTATTTTTCGGTAAAGAGTTGATTAATTTACTGCGATGATCATTGGCTAATATATGTGAGCTAATTTCCAGTGTCCAAGTGACACTAATCCATTTTCCGGGGGTTGAGTGAACTGTGTGGCTTGTCCAACCCAAACCCTTGAGGTCGTCTCTAATATCTATTGTTTCATCTGGCTACTATAGATTTATGTATTTTACTAGCGATGACAGGCCGAGGTTGCCAGCTATAAGTTTTCATACAAAATTTCATAAAGATTCACAGAGATTTTCCATATTTTGCACCTGCATGCTAAGCACTTTAATTGCCCGAAGCACTTTGCACTTTAGCTCGCGGTCAACGTCCTTTTTGGCATTCCTGTTGCTGGGTATCCGCGTTTGCTAATTCGCGAAATTCTTTCCTTGGCAACCGCGGAGTTAACACCCACCAAGCCAACAAAGATGGGCTGGCAATTACTCTAAAACTGAATCAAAAAAGATAGATAGATAGATTATAGATTGATAATTATAATATAGCCTAAAAGGACTTGCAAAAACACTATTAGATTGAGGTTAAAGAGAGCAGATAATCCGGGAAATTTATTAGAAATGTTGGCGGAAAATGTATGCTAAAGGCGGTAAATTTTAGAGTGCCCCCAGACTTGTTTTTGGTAAATATTTTAATCTCAAAGGTAACAATGAATACAAGTCCTGGTGTTGTATCACTGAAAATGTTGCTAGCAACATGTTGCAAGGTTGTAAATGTTAACATTGCTTGCTTCCACTAGCAGCTGTTAGCTAACAGCTCGCTGTTACCTGCATATAACAGGGCAAGAAAATGGGATCTGTGGAGTTGAGGGTATTTATACCATGTACCTTAAGGTACAATGGTATATTAAGTTTGTGCAAAGTATGTAACATGGAGAAGGAAGCGTTTCCGACCCTATAAAGTATATATATTCTTGATCAGCNTTTTCCCAGCTCTTGTTTAACAACGAAAAAGATAATTAGTTGCAAGTGTTACAGATTTATTCAAAAGCAAAGAGGTAATTTTAAAAATAAATGTTGGCTTACCATTTAGAGTTTGCCAAACATTGCTTAACACCTGGGGAGTGCTAACAGAGCGGGCCTATGGTCTTGCGCGCTGCTGTATGTGCCCAACGCTTGAGAACTCTCTCTCTCTCTCTGTTGCTTCGGCTGTAGATACGTTGCGGCCTGCCTGTGAAAAGCCGAATGCGTTGCGCTTCGTGTGCGCAGAGTATCTTTCGGCTGTAGATACTTCGGCTGCAGATACTTTGGCCTGCCTGCGAAAAGCCGAGTAGTGGCGAGGCAAACTATCTTTCGGATTCATTTTACTTCCAACCCAACGGCCGGCCAGTCGGTTGCCGCGGACGGAAACGCATCTGCAAGATCGCCTCGCTCCGGTCGGAAAAACGCGCGCGAAGCAGCGTGGCTGCCACTCAAATGCCCGCCAATGTGTAAATAGTGGAGTTGCAACTGCAGCAATTTCAGCAAATACGGCAAATACGGCAAATAATTGTGTTCAAGAAGGAGAATTAATGCATTTAGTGCAGAGAACTGCGCGCAATCCAAACTGACAAATGCGAAGAGGAAACGACACTCGAGTCGGCGTGTTTATGTGAATTTTAGAGGAACACAAACTCAGATACATCTGCCGCCGCCTGCATTTTGGTACACAGAGTGCAACCCGCTTGCCCCTACAAAAGTTTCCACTCTTCGTCGCCTTTTCGTTTTCGGTCTCCGTTTCTCTGTCTCTGTTTCTGTTTCGGTTTCGGTTTCTGTTTGTGTTTGTTCTCAACCCCAACAACTCCGGCGTCCTGGTATTCGCTATTCGGTATTCGGCATTCGGTATTTGTATCTGAGCGTTGCCGCTGTATCTGGAAGTGCGCAAAACACTCGGACTCGCAGCGGCAACTACCTACCTTTGCTGCTGCTGCGCTCTGTGCCGAAACGAGAAGCAGCCGCAAAAGTGTACGAAAAACATATCGAAAATTGAAATAAAGCGAGTGCCGCAACATCAACAAAACGGATCGGATCGGATCGGAACGGAACGGGGGAAAGGAGAACCTCCTCCGACACATGCAAGATATTTTACCGAATCAAAGCATCGCTGGCTTCTTGTGTCGCCCGCTCTGATTTACGACCTCCGGAGATACTTCCTGCATTCGTTCTTCGTTCGTGCATCTTCTGGATACCACACATGCATACATATACTTCGCAGCACATATCGTATAGTATGGTACTTCTTTCGAATTGGAATTAAGAAGCGCCTGTTTTGGATGATCCCGCATCTCGACAAGAACCGCTCCGGTACGTCCTCAATTCTCGCTCACCAAACATCTCAAGAGCCGTTCGCATTCTCAGCCTCCGTCTCAGCTTTCTATTTCATCCCCGCGGTCTATTTACTCTTGGGATTTTGGAAGCATTTAGCAGTTTTTATTATGCCAGTTAATTGTCTCGCAGGCGTAATAAATTTCAAGAAATATCAGCTCTCTGGCGAGTTTTGCTCGCGTCGTGAGTTGCCCGCTCTTCTATATATAAAATCATGTGTGAGCAGTTTTAATTATAAAATGCAAAAAAAGCCACAGAAAGAAGAACTTACTATATATAATGGATATTCTTGAGTGGGGGGTCCGAGGCAAGCCGGCAATTTGGGCAACGTTTTTGCTGAGTAGAGAAAAACTGAATGAACTGTGGAAAAGACTAAGAAGGGGCCAATTTATGGTTACTTTGTTATGTATTTATACAGAGAGCTAGCGAAGCTGGTGGGAAATGTGCTAATTAAGTTATGAATTGAGTCATCTTGAGAGGTAGAAGCATATTCCTGCCAGTTGGCTTGACAAAAAGCTCTGATTGCTGCAGTTATTCGCACATATGCTAGCAATTTAAGCGTCGGTAATGCGATAAGCTTTCCGGCAATTTAGCAATTCACCAAATCTGCAGCTTTAACCCTTAACACTCGACAATTGGCAGGGCAGCAACCCCAGGAACATCTGTGGTTTGCTTGAGGTTGGATTGCTGACATTTGCAACATCCTGTTGCTCCAAAGTCCTGGCCGATACTCACCCCTCGTATAAGGTTGTGGGAAGGTTTTGCAGCTGCTCGGACGATTCGAACGATTACGATTCTTCCTGATGACTATTGCGTGTTTTGGTTTTCGATTTCTCGAGGGTTGTGTCTCGCCTGTCTGCCGCTCATTGTTGTTATTGGTCCAACAAACCGAAGCAATTTAATTTGACAGACCCTCAACCTGCTAACAAAACAGAAACATCAAAGGGGGAGCAGGGAGCAGGGAGCAGGCCGGTGGTGGTTTTCCTGGTTTTCCTTGTAGCCTGCAACCTCAAGGATCCATCAGCAACACCCACTAGCCGCGGCACTAACGGTTCGATTATTTTATTACCATTCCGGTTCTCTGGGCTCTGTGTGCCTCAACCTTCGAGTCCGAAAATTGGTCTCGAGACTTGTCATCGTGCCACAAGTTGTTGCCCTTCTTCTTTTCGGTTCTGTTTTCGATTCTGTTTACTGCTCTTCGTGCTCTGTGTCGTCTTTATCAGCTGCTGTTTACCTTAGCGACTTCGTTTTATTGAATTTCTGAGCCCCGACTTCATCTTCTGGCCAAGAGACGACATTCGTGCCTCGTGTTTCGTTTCGTTTCGTTGCGTTGCGTTGCGGTTTTAAGTTTGGGTTCTTCGTTGAGTTGGGCCCAAACGTGTTTCAGCTTTTTCGGCAAAACCCGTTTTAAGGACGTTCTCAAAGCTGCGATGCGGGATCTCGAATATTTGCATCTTCTTCGGAGCTTAATGGGTACAGCATGAGTCACTGCAGCCTGAAATTGCTGTAAACTGAATCCTCAGCACTCACTCAGCTTTATTATCTAACTTTTGGACAGCGTTTTTGGGATTACACAACTCGATGGTGGTTTAGTTTAATGGCTCCCTCATTTCGGGGACTGTTTTCCGTTGAGTTTTCCCTAATGCCGGATGAGTGTGCGGTTTCAATTGCCATCATGCGTGCCTTTTCCCTTCGTTAATTGCATTTCTTCCCCCCCGAAAAGGTAATGACAGTTTTTATTCGCCTCAGCCCTCAAACTCAACCTCATTCCGCATTTCTATTCTCATCCTCCGACTCTGTGACTCGAAATGGCAGCCAACCATGTGCCCAACACGTGTCCAGTTGGAGGAACTTTTCCGTCATTTGCAGAAAGAAATGAATAAAATTTCCAGTTTTTCCTCGCAAGGGAGAGAAAAGAGGCAGAAATGCGTCTTTTTCTTTTCCCTTGAAAATGATGCAGCAGAGTCGAGTCCGCCGAGTCGGTCGAGGCGGATGATGAAAAAAGATCGGGGAACGCCAAAAGGAATCCGCTGGCAGTTTTATGGCCAAGCCAAGGAAAACCAGTCAGTAGTCAGTAGTCAGTAGTGAGTAGTGAGTAGTGAGTAGTCAGTAGTCAGGCGAGAAGAAAGAGGATTCGTGGGCTCCTCTACGGATCGGAGATCTATGAAATTTGTGCAAGGCAGACAAGTTACAGCTCTCGGACTTGTTGCGCCCAAATGAGATTTTGTTTATGGATCTGTTTATGGGTTCTGAATCGCGATTTCTTGCTGTCTCATTAACATAAAGGTGTTTCTTGCCATGAATCCCTTCCACAACTAACATAAGCGGAATCACTCAAACAATTCTCGTTATACGAGTATGCTGGGAGAAAAGCCTGAGAAGGAATGGAGGAGGAGCTGGACCAGCCCACAGTTTGACATTGAAATCTTTTGAAAGCTCATTCGGGCAAATTGCTCTCAGGCCGAGATTAAATTTTCGATCCACCCCCAAAAACGAGAAAATAACAAAAGTGAAATCCAAAGCGGCCGCACGCCGAAAAGAAAACTCTTTTCGGGGGGAATTTTGTGCTTGGAAGAAAAGTGAGGGAAATCGCACAAAGGCTGCAAATCAAATTAATAATCACATGTCTAGCTTTTGTTTTGTTGGGGGGAGGAGAAGCCAAGATTGGGCCGTGCTTTCATTTCAAATTGACGCCCCCACAGATCAGTTTCCACTCGTGCACGTAATTTCATTTTGGCATCTGCGCTTTTGCGGTCAGCCAGAGTCTCATTATTTTGTTAATGACCTTTTGTGTGGATAATACTATCCGAAATAGGGTATGTTTGGGAAATCGTTGTGGATTTTATTGATCGCTAACATTGTAATTGTGAAACGTGAATCCCGGGAGTGTCTAAAGTTTAGAACTTGGCTTCAAAGCTTTGCCATTGGCTTTGTGATCATGCAAATTTCGTAAACAAAAGTTAGTCGGCGCAGGTCCATTAATTATTTATCGAAACCCTTTCAGAGCCATCTCGCACTGTTTGTTTGGCTGTGATCTCTATTAATCATCAACAGGCTGATTAATGTTCATCAGCCTCTGGGCGTTTTGCATGTTAACTAATCTTTAATGATTTCATCCGCAGCACAAGACACATTTCCCTCGAACAATCGGTTGTTAATCGATCCGTGGTGCCTTTGGCACTTGGTCCCCCGATTTCAGTAATCGATTTTCACCTTGTCCTTCCCGTGGGTTTGTTTGTCTCTGCTGGGCCTGCCTGCTGCTGCCTGCCTGCCTCTAAATCTCTGGCTCTAATTAGTGGCTTCTAAGGAGGCAAACTAGTTTCGCCCGGCTTGCCACGGCACACGAACTATGCCAGGAACTCGGTTGCAACATTGCCATCATCTGGCTGGAGGGAGTTGGCAGGGTGTGCAGGGGCCTGTGGGGTGCGTAGCAGCGGGGGCAAGGTGTCTCCGAGCCGGTGCTCGTGCCCGGTCGCGTTCTCGTTCGCATTTGCAGTTCTGTTCGCGTTTTCCAGCGACGACAATTCCTGAGAAACAGCTGAAACGTGCCGAATGCAGCTGGCTCCGAGCAGGAGCTTCGCCTGGGCCGGTCGGTCAGTCGGCAGTCGGTTGGTTGGCTGGTGTGTGCTGTGCTCTGGATTTATTGCCACAGCAGGGGCCAAGCTAATAGGGACGTCCAGTCCCAGTCGGGGTATCCAGGAAGTGGGACCATTGAATTAACATAGGCAATGTAAACTTTGGCGACGGCTGGAGAGCGAATTTAGGCCCCAAATTTGCAAGAACACCAGCACCAGCAAACCCAGCAAACCCATCAAGCGGTGTGTTTGGAAAGGAGTTTGTTTGGGGCAGGGAGTTTGGAGGGCACTGGCCATCGTATTGAGGAATGGGCCGAGGAATGGGCCGTGGACTGGACTCGCGGGGACTGGGGACTGGGGACTTCGACTGGCCATCCACGAACCACAACAAGACTCGGCGGGGTCAATGGCTTCTTCATTGGTCGGTCCGGTCGTCGTCGCTTCGTTCTGTTCACTCCGCTCCACTCCGATCCGCTCCGCTCCGTTCGTGTGTTGTAAAAAATGAAGCGCGAATTATTATTTTAGCGAGGCGAAATGGAAAATGTTGTAATAATAAAGTGACTTCCACTCCATTACGACGGAGGAGGCGCAAGACCAAGCCCCTGCTTTTGGGGAATGGCTCGCTGGCTGAGTAGCTGCCGCTTGGATGGATGGTTGCTGTTGGTTCTTTCAGCGCCGAAGTTCCTCGGTTTTCATCATTTGTCGAGGAAAATCCGTCGAGGCAGCGCGGGGAAAACCGGGGCTAGACATAGACAAACATTTCCGTTAGATTGCGTCGAACAAAACACGCAAAGGCGAACGCAAAGCTCGAACCACTCCGAAAATGAAGTGAGCAGACCTGAGCAGACCTGAGCAGAGCTTAGCCTTCGTTTTATATGTAATAATCGCATCGCTTAGTTCTCGGAATCGTAATCGCAGTTGGGTTCGGAGCACTCTATACAGCACTCTATAGAGAAGTACGGAGTATGTAATTCAATTAATTGTGAATGGCGACGGAGTTCTTGGTTCTAGAAGGGTAAACATCGAAACAGTCAAAACATGCGAGGCCCCTCAAACGCGGCGGATGATTGAGCCGCAGATGAGGAGATTGAGTTGCATGGCAGTCGAAGGAATATGCTAAATTATTGCTCTAATGAATATTACGTTTATTAACCTCTTAATTACTGCCATAGTTGTATGGTATTATTCCTTTTTCCTCTATAATTTCCCCTGCCATTTCTTGATTCTTTTAATAACCCCTTCGAATGCCATATAATTTTATCTAATCAGCTACGCCCAGTCTTGTTTGCACTTAATAACTCAGTTAATGTTCATATGGCTTTGTCTGCCACGACTTGATTGATTGACATCTGCAAATAGAGTTATACATCTTGGAGAACTCGAGTGATATGACCTCAGGCGGCATACGAGTGGAGCTTGAAAGTGAATATAAATTAGAAGCAGGCGAGGAACAATCGTCTGACTGACACACCAAAACCCTTTCATTTCCTTTCGCTTCACTGCTCTGTCACTTATGGGTAAAAGCCTAGGAGTCACTTTGGATTGAACGAGGATGTTGCCAGCGATTTTCGATTTTCGATTTTCAATCTTTAAGTTTTTATGTTTTGGTCGCCAGTGCACTTAATTGGTTTATCACGCATACGAGGCTGCACTTTCGTTTTCGGGTTTTCGAGTTGCTCGAAAAAAAAAAGGAAAATCAAAACAGAAAGTCAAGCGGTGTGGACTTGATGGAAGATAACAAATCGTACATGTCCGGGAAGTAAGGGTTGTACGTTTTTATATAAATTTCTGCAGCCGAAGGTTGCTTTCTTGCACTAAAATTAAGCTGTAATTTATACCTGTTGCTCCCTTGATTATACACCTCAGTTGAGGTAACAGTTTAACAGCTAGACAGTGCGTTTCATAACTCCCATTTGGGGGAAATATATATAACAAAAAAACGGGATGTTAAGAGAATATGTCAATGGCACTGGCCCGTATTTGCGGGCCTCTGTGTGTGAAAATTATAATGAAAATATGATCCACGTATGAAGATATCTTTTCTTACTGTCACAAGTTTATTTTCTTGTTATTTTTGTGCAACTCAGCTCCCTCCCCGCAAATATTTTTGCTAACCACAAAAATCTGCAGCTTGCGATCTCCTTGGGTTTGAGTGGCTTGGCTTGGGGCTCTTGGAGCTGTGGCTTTCGGAGCTGAAAACTGGGATATGGGATCTGGGATCTGGCCTCCCTGCTGCGCGCCGGGTTTTGCATAATTTCTCTGCCCTGGCTGGCCTGTTCGGGCCGTAAATGAAACAAAGACATCATCGATATCAAATGGCAACTGCGGGGCGAGCAAGTTGCAGTCGGGGGCTCTTGTCTGGCTTCCCCTTTCGTGTTTCACATTTTGCGAGAGTGTTTTCGGCTGTTGAGTTTCAAGACTTAGTTTTAATTGCTCATAAAAGCCGCAAACAAATGCTATATTTAGTGAAAACTATTCGGCGTTGCCCAACTGGCCACTCGCTCGCTGCTCGCCCGCAGATATCGTACTATACATTTGTATCCAAAGCGATGGCAGGCCCGAAATTATAGAGCAGCCTCAGAGCGGTATCGCTGCATTCAAATCGTCTGTGGATTCCAGCTCAAATTGAAATTTTAATAAGCGTTTTCGTCCAACAAGCACAGAGACTTTTCCCGCCGCAGTGTGATAATATTTGCTTTTACAACTATTTAATAGAGAAACTGCATTATTTTGTGGCTGGCGCCGGCGAGCGATCGTTGGAGCTGGAGCTGGAGCTGCCATAAAAGCGTCAATCAAAAAGCTACTGTTTGCTGCTAAAGCTGCGGCACTTTTGATGGCCAAAACGAAGTGGGCTGGGGGGAGCCCGGAGGGTCAGCAGGGGTAGAGCCTGCCCAAAATGAAAGTGAAAAGTGTGAGCCAAGTGGCCTGTCACACGTGCAGCTGCCTAAGAGTCGGGCTTTCAGTGAAGTTCTCGTTGACCTCGTTTGGCCAAGGATTGCCGTGGGTCGGAGGCGGTTTTAATGGACTAAAATAAATCCGGACTGTCCGGTTGACCGATTGCCTGCTCTAATTTAATTATAAAACTGATAAAACCATAAACCAGCATCGCTGACTGGCTGGCGTCGTAAAACTGCACTCAGCGCTGTCGCCCATCCAAAGTTTGTTCTCCCCAACTAATTTGAAGTTTACGACCCTTGATCTGCCCTCGCACGGTCGGGAGGGTTATGTAGTTCAAAGGCCCACTAACTTTTATGAGTCTCGATCTAAGCTGACAAAAAAAAAAGAAAAGTCACCTAATAAAATTCTTTGAATTCTCTCTCTCGTTGCAGGTAAGCCAAAGTCCAAAGCAATTCACGTATGAGCACATTTTTGTGAGTACTGAAATTATTTCCAAAGCCTTAATTGTCTCGGTTTCGGCCAAACTCACTTTATGGCTGGCAAAACCGCAGAAACGCCAAGAGAAAAATTCCGTGGAAACAATTTCGATTTTCCAGCTCTGCGCCGCTGTGGCTTTTAAATGGCTATCGATGCAGAGTTTGGATTTTTCGAGCATTATGCGATCGAATTGGGGGTAACTTTGGGAGGCCGAATAGACGGGGACTATTTGCCGACAAAGCGATCGCTCGGACAGAGATATAGTAGTTGCACAACCGATCTGTCATAACTGTGAGCCGCGGACCCGATTTGCGTGGCTTTCAAAGTCTAATTAGACAAACAAAGCCGTCCGAAAAGCCATTCCGAAAAGCCCAAGAACCGTTTTTGGGGCTGGAAAGTTTGCAGTTCCGCTTGCCGCAAAGCGGTACAACATCCGAGGGTCTGTGCCACAAAACGCGATCGCTTTGTTGCCTTGTTTTGTGTAGACCAAACGCAAAAACCGTAAATGGCTGATGAGGCCAACTTAATTATACCGCTGCAGGAATGACTTGGGCCCTGGTTCGGGCTCTTTGTTTTTTCCTTACCATTTCCTCTAGTTTTTTCTGTACGACTCACTTCATTTGCAAATTGCGGCGTGTCTTCAAAACTGAGTAACTGAGTAACTGAGCAAGAAGATTGTTCCAGTTTTGCCGCGTCAAGATTTGAGGTATTAATTACTGGGAGCGCAGGCGAGGCCCTTGGCGTTTCTCCGAGATAATGTTATACCCAAAGTAGCTCGTGTCAGTCATGAAACCTTTGGATCGGTGTCAAAACGGAGGAAGCTCCGGGTCGGACATTAAAGTAATCACAGTATCGTCGCAATGAATGAATCAGAACAAGTAGAAACGCTGTAGTCCAGATTTCTCGACAACGAGATACCATGTACCTATTTTCACCAGACATTGACACTAGCAAGGGTCATATAATCATTATTTATTGTCGGATCTCTATAAAACTTGCTTTAGCCATTGGCCAGACAAATATTGTTGCATATGTGGAAGAGAATACAGTTTTATACAAACCGCGAAGGCGGTAAGGGACCTAAACGGATCTAAATTAAAAAGAATTACGTCTTTAGCTTTTACCATCTCGGAGAACGACGTGTTCATACATACAGACGGACATGACTTTGTAGGGTCAGACGGACAGACGGACATGACTTTGTAGGGTCAGAAATGCCTCATCCCTGTTACATACATTTGCGAAAACTTAATATACCATTCGTACCTTACATGGTATAAAAAGGTATGATATCATTGAAAGTGGAAAAGGACTCAATTTTATCGTTTTTTTTTTATCATTTAAAACCAAAAAATAAAATCCATTTCCCCTGTAAATGCTATCAGTGTGCACATTATCAGCAGAGTACANATTACGTCTTTAGCTTTTACCATCTCGGAGAACGACGTGTTCATACATACAGACGGACAGACGGACATGACTTTGTAGGGTCAGAAATGCCTCCTCCCTGTTACATACATTTGCGCAAACTTAATATACCATTCGTACCTTACATGGTATAAAAAGGTATGATATCATTGAAAGTGGAAAAGGACTCAATTTTATCGTTTTTTTTTATCATTTAAAACCAAAAAATAAAATCCATTTCCCCTGTAAATGCTATCAGTGTGCACATTATCAGCAAAGTACAATAAAAACTGATACGAATGGCAGTCATAATTAACCAAGCAAACTGGAAATCAAATCCAATTAAGTGGCTCATTAAAATGTCTGCTTTGTAGAACAACCGACATTTGCTGCACTTTGTTTCGAAAGGGACACTGCCTCATTATGGCCATGATATATGGCGTGTTTGGGCGGCGAGGAAGTGGCAGGGAAATTAGATCGAGGGTTGCAAATGCAGCCGATAAAACCTGAAACGAAGCTAACGCAGCCGGGTTTTTTCTTGGGCCGCCTTGGTTTAGTTAGTGAGCTGAACCCGCACGGACAACAAAAAAGCACAGCCAAAAAAGTATAAATTGTAATCGTAATAGTAATAGTAATAAAAACCAAAATGCGACCGGAAACCGCAGCAGCTCTTGGCACTCTGGAGCGGAACGAATCGAGGAGCAAACGGGTTTAATTTGGACAGCCAGCACTACGGATGGATACCATCTACCATCTGGTTTAGGTACAGCTACAGCAGATACTTGCTGTGAGGCAACTCTAATTAACCCAGTTTTTTTGTTTGTGAGGTCACACTTGCCAAAGCAATTTAATGGCATATAAAAGTCGGTACTTGAATCGCCCGCCATCCCTCCCTCGAGCGTGAAATGTACCCGTATGAATGTTGCACTCACAATTTGGAAATTCCTAATTAGAGATGCTGTGGAGAAAGTTTATGGCACTAGGGTTTGTTCTACATAACATATAGTATATCTGCAGCAAGTTTGACACTTATTACGAGGATGATGGATGAGGGAACCTGCAACCTGCAACCTGCAGCAAGCAAGTGTGTTTCCGATACGCATTCCGTTTGTGGAAACCCCAGCACATGCCACAGTGCCTCCCACTGTAATTTCCACCTTGAGACCGCCATAAAGTATGGTATTTTCGTTCCATTTGACTAAGTTTTCTCTGGGGTTCTCCCCGAGCCACCTGCCTGCACTTTGCAGCACTGCCACTGCCACTGCCATTTCCACTACCACTTATGAATATTACCATTGTTTGTGTTTTTGTGTTCTGACCGTTTTTCCCCCTAATTTAGTCACCCCCGGGACAAATAATTTGATGGCTGAAACACTGAAACACTGAAACGCTGAATGAAACTCACCCTGTTCCGCTGCGTCCCCTGCCGCCTCCTTGCGGCTCCTTTATGAAAAATGATGCAACTAATGAATGCAGTAGTGGCTTTCCAAACGGCGGCCAAGAGTTCATTGCCGCCTCCGGCATCCCCCGCTTAATTACCGCTGCCGGTGGATACCTGGCCAAAAAAGTCGCCTCGCCTCCGGTGCATGGGGCATGGTGCATGGTGCATGGTGTTCGGTGCATAAAACGCACTTGACGTTCGTGACCTTCCAAGCTTTTTTCCCCAGCTGCTTTTTGTTTTTTCCTTTTCCGAGCGAATGGGTGGCCGGGGACCTGCCCAAGTTCAACGGAAGCCATTAAGGAAAAGTCAACACCAACACCGTCTTGAGGGGGGAGCGGAGGAGGCCCCTGGTCCGATCTTTCGATGCGGCGATCCCGCATAACATTACTTTTGCATTTTTGGCAGATGTTCGGGCTTTGATAAAGCCCCGCCAATGGAAACTGGTCAAGGTAATCACAGGGAATAAATGAATACCCTGCCAGGACTGATCGTTCCTATAGGATACAAATGTAAACCTTTCCTTGAGTGCTTTAGTTGCAAGTCTGTTTTGGGGTTATGCCACAAAGATGTCTCAAAACAGCAGCCTAAAACCACCTCTAGCATTTGTTAGAGTATCGGCAAGCACACTTTTCAGTGGGCTTTTCCTTGGCAGACTTTCGCAGTCCGTATCTGCTCGGGGGCATCTGTGAGCGGTGAGTGGATGGGAAATTAATTCGGTTAACCTCCGTCGACACCTCCCACTTTGGAGGTCTTGCCTTGCCGCCTTGCCGCCTGCATCTCCGGCCACCTCTCTTGGCTTTCACCGTTTTCCTGCGCCAGCCCCGGCTAATTCTTGTATCAATTTCGGTTTCCACTTTGACGGGGTATGCAAATAGACCTTCAATCCGCTGAATTAAGCCCGCCAATGTCAGAGGTCAAGTAATTATGCAAAGCAGCTCAAGAAGACAGCTCAAGCAGCTCAAGCAGCTCAGGCAGGCGAACAAAAAGTACCTACTTGCATTTGGCAAGGAAGCCCAAAAAATGTTGAGCAGCAGCGACTCAAGTCAAATGATGAGTTTGCTCCCCCCATTGGCTCCCCTCGTTGCTAATACCCCCTATTTTCCCCCTGTTTTCCCGCCCATTTTGCTGCAAAATTCGTTTGCATAATTGGTGGGTGTTGGGTCTATCGAAGAAAACCCCGGAAATCCATCAGAGTTTTCTTTTGTTTATTACACCACGGACGCACATGCGGGCCAACGCTTGAACGATTTGAACAATTCACTCGCATAAGCGCTCCTCCCGCTGAAATATTTCCCTGGCACTGCGGAAGTGGCAAAATGAAAAGCGTTATATTTAGTCGGAGTGTGAAAACTCCGTTTTTGTTTGGGAAAAGCCCAAAACCGCAAAAGCGCCGAGGGGCCAAAGTGGAGTAGGGAGTAAGGAAATAATATGCTGGATGGCGGGATGCATTCTTCCCAGGAAAATCCACAAACTTGCAGTCTGGCAGTCGGTGCTAATGAAAACCATCGCCAGGCCTTGTTATTGTTGATTGGATAGATTGGATTGTGGATTGTGGATTGCGGATTGAAGATTGTGCAGCGGGAGCGGGAGAACGATTTTCGCATAAACAGCAATTTTCGCTGATTACCGCGCCAAATTGCCGAAGCAGCCCGTTCAATTTCCAGCCCAATTTCCCGCCAAGGTGTGAATTAGAGCGCATTGTGCTCGCGGAGTCGCTGCTACTGTGCTGGATTTGGTGGCCCCAGTGCTGAAAGGAACAACCACTAAGCAGCCAGCGATTGCTCCTTGGAATTGCTCCTCCATGTCATTTCCCGGAGAGAACGCCACACGAACTGCTGCTGGGTGGCAATTATCCGAACAACACTTGCAATATCGTTTTCCCAACAATCGTAAATGTGGGCGGGACTGGGAAACGGGGAGTTGAAGTCGAGGACTTTTCAAATTGCCATCCTGTCCAATGCGCAAGTGTGGCCACCTAGCCGCCTTGCCACCTGTTTGGCAGTCTTGTAATTCGGTAATTGAATTTTTTGTTTTCCAAGATAATTATTATTTTCGCTGGCTTTTCTTCGTGCTTGAAACGAACTAAACAGCTATCCGGTTGCTGCCTATTAATTAGTATAATGGAAAACTTGGCTCGTAAACAGCCAGCCAGCGGCTACCTGCCCAAAACTTAAATCAAATCGGACACTCGACAAACGTTTTGATAATTAAAAATGTTGCCGGGAAACTGCCGGGATCGGGGAAAGTTGGAAAACATCGGGTGGGTGGTAGCTCATCTTTGGAGCTGTGGGCGACATCCGCCAGGTTCTAGTTGTGGCTTTCTCCCGCCTCCAACTTCCTCTCATTTTCACCGATCACCAAGTGTTCCGATTTCCAATTATAATTATCGACGCCCCATCACCAAATAGAATGATGGGCAAAAATAAAGTGGCTCTAAAGGATGAGAGCTTGCTTTGGGGTATCTGTGGTTATGCAAGGCAATTAATCGATGGAAAATAAGCCAGGATTTCTGGCAGAAATTAAAGAAACTACGAGTATTAAAACCCATCACACTCATCAATCCGGCAAGCAAACTACCAGCACCGCACATTCAATTGAAAACCATGTGAGAAATGCGCCATCGTCACGCAATCCCAAATGACAACGCTTGAAGTGGAGTGTGGCTGGGATGGGAATAATAATCGAATATCGAATGGAAGCATCCTATCCTATCCTATCCAATACTCTCCTCAAACGTTGCATGTTTTACCCGAATCAGTGGGCAGATTGCTGACGACTTCTCCCATCCCATCCCATTCCATCCCATCCGCCGAGTGTTAAAAACTTTATTATGTCTGTTATCACTCGGGAAATACTGGGTATGGGAAACTGGGAGTGGGACGACGATCTAGGGATTAATTTGTGCCTTCGACATGTCTGGTGGTTGTTGGTAACCAACCGTGTTGGGTTCTGTGTGGGCGAGCGAGCGTACTCCCAAAACAATAGAAAGGGGATTGGCGTCGTCGCAAGGCTCTCTGTTCCCCGGCATTGGGAAATCATTTAAAAAACAATTAAGCCCCGTCGTCCGCCGATCACGAAACATAAACATTACAGATATAGTGGAAACACACAGCCCACATGGGATAGAGGAAATTATTTTGTTTGAACCAGCTGACACATGTTTGCTTTGTTTGGTTTTTTCCCAAAACTAAGAGAAATATGTCTATATAGGATTGCAAGTTAGGTAATCCCTGTAAACTGGATGCTTTTCGGGGTGATTCTGTTACCCTAGGAACCTCCCAAAGAGTCGATCGGGCAGGAAAAACGCTCCCAAGTCGGGTAATTTCAATTAAAAAGTCGTTAGCCACCCACTGGGCGAGCGGATCAGTTGTCATCCGCTGTCAGGTCTTTGCGGGTAAACTTTGACTCTATTTATGGATTCGCGTAATTAAAGTGGCCGAAAAAAAAAAAAAAAAAAAATCAATTTCTACGGGGCAACGGGGAGTTTGAAAGTTGCTGCAATTGGAACCGCACAGCAGCAGTCGCTGCAGTTAAAATTGTTTGCTGCCTGGGAATGGGGATTGCGGTTTGTCTTCTATCGTAATTTATGACTTTTAATTTTTGCCACTTGTGCAAGATTTATGGCCGCTGTGCAGAAATTGAAAAGCAATCAAAAATATTATGTTTACCTTTGAACCGGCGGGTCAGGGCGGCCGCCAAAGCATTTAAAATTTATGGCTTGGAGATCTCCCTTTTCTCAGGCGTTTCTCCCAGGCCAACCAGAGCTCCCAAATCTCGACAAATAAACGTTAAATTCGCCTATTAATTGCTCTATTTTGTGCGGTCTTACATTCATATTCATAATAACTACTCACTTGACCCGGTTATCGGGAAACTACGATGATTTATGGCCCCAATTAATAAAACGTCAGGCAAACAATGAAAGTCGAGCTCCAAACAAACGCAAACTCTTTATCTTATCGATTTCGGTGCGGACGATGTGGGACAGAGTGTGTTCCTCTTTGTTTTGTATCGATTTTTCCGCCGCTTCCATTATTTGTAGGAACTTTCTATTGACGACTGTGACTGGGAAATGCATTTCATACAGAAATCAGGCCATTGCTTGGGGAGCAATGTATACATATATATAGTATATTGGAGTGGCATGGGCGATATGGGGATATGGGGAACCGCAGGCCAATCGACTTCGCATTCGTCGCGTGCCCAGATGTCTAGTATTGGTCTGCAGCCTGATTTTCCACCCCCGCCACTGTCACCCGCACTATTTCACTATTTCACTGTTTTCCCCCATCTCCACCACTCAACTCCGCAGCTCAGCACACCCGCCCACGCGAATGTCACGAGCCAGAAAATTGGGTAAAAGTTTTCCCCCAAACCTTCAGCTCCCCCCCAAACGCTCGCTCTCTGTGTTGATACATAAATTCCCAGTTGAGTGGAATAGCTTGCCTCGTTCGCTTTTCAATTAGCATAACAAACTGGGAAAACTGGGAAAGTCTGCCCGGCCGGCCCCTCGGAATTCTTGGGACCCCACTTGAGTTTTCGCCCGGCCGATCATTTTTCCGGGATGAACGTGGAAAGTGTCTACATGACGGCCCTCAATTTGTGGATCATTCGCAAACCGAAAAATCCTGCTAAGCCAAACAAATCATCAGTTGTCAGGGTTCCCATTTAGTCATAATATATTTGTATTTATAGAGCGTTCTGGAGTGGTTCGCCGCCGCCCGAATGCCCTCGCTCGTAAATTTGGGAACTTTGAATCTGTGTCGCCCCTAACTCACTTTCTCCTGCCCTCTTCTCGTTCCAGGTAAGAATCTTGAATGCATGATGGGAAAAACGCCATAAATCCGGCCATATATGAGCGCCAAGGTTGCGTAAGTTACCTCGAAACAGAGCAAGCAGCGCTTTCCACCGCTTTTCCGTTGATTTGTTTCCGCAATTAAAGTTGCCATTTCTCATGTCCGAAACTATCGGCACTGCTCCTTCTCCGCCCCGGCTCATATTTTCCATTATTTTTCCTTCCACCCGTTTTGGCATTGCGTGCAGTTTTTAATTTTTCATTGCAATTTCGAAACGAAAACGAAGCCACAAATGCCGCAGTCATATATTTGCCAATTGCCAATATTTGGCGCTGATGGCCTCAGATTAGGGATTTGCTTCGGTCTCTCGAGAGGTTGTTGAAATTTTCGTTTCATAATTAACATTCATTCGTGCATTTCTGGGGCTTTCTCTCAGTCGTCGTCGTCGATATTCCAATTGATGTTTATGGATTAGTGAGGGATAAGCGATTTGATTTGGTGCAAAGTGTCCCCGGGAAAGGTTTCGGATTATTAGCCATCGTGTGTGTATTTATTAGAAAGTCCTGACAAGCCTCGGTTTTATTTTATTTGTTTTCCCCGAATGGGGGAAACCAGCCGTGATCCCGTGGCGGTTTTATGGTAATGACCCCGCTCGTTTTTGTCGCCATTGTCACGTAAGGATCGTACAAATATGAGGGTTGGTACCCCCACATATTCCCAGGCCAAAGGCTGCGCCAAAGGCTGGGGAGCCAGCCAGGTGCGAATAAATGCTAATGGCGCGGCAAGGTGCCAAAAGTCGTGATGTGACTCAATCACAGGCCCGCTCTGGCTCTGGCTCTTCGCTGGCGGAAATCGGACTGGGACTGGGAAAACTAAATGGAAAATGCGAGGAAAACCTGGGACAAAAAGCCCGGAGAGTGGCTGGGAGGGGGGACAGACCTTTTGGCATATCAAACTGCAAATCGCCGAGACAAAATCTCTCTGACAGCCTTCAACTGGAAGAAACCGAAAAAAAGGCAGCAAAGAAAGACGTGCGACGGGAGAAACTGATGCAACAGAAAAGAAACATTGTAGCTCTGCCGGAAGAGAGTCCGTGGCAAAAACAAAGCTCGGGACGGGGGGTGGGAAAGGCAGCAAAGTTCGAATTGTTTCCAATATCGAATGCGCTTTTTGCCTTTGACAGACAGCAACAACAAAAGTCAGAGATACACAATCTGACAGCGCAGTCCGAAGCGAAGACCGACCCGACCCGACTCCAACTCCAACTCCAACTCCGACTCCGAAATCCGGGAGTGGGGTCCGTGTCCATGTCTATGTCGCCCCTCTGATCTTTGTTTATGCTGCCCGCGCAGCTGCGCAGCTGGAGAAGATGAGCAGCAGCAGACGATGGGCCTTGGTTTTAGGGCCGCAGCGGGGCTGTGTTTGCTTTTATCAGCGACAATGTCGATTTTATTGGAACCGATAGCTGGACAGCAGGGGATCATTACGACGAGGGCCATGCAAATGTCCCAGCAGCGGGCTCTCCCAATCGGGTGTAGTTTGTTGTGACAGCTTGCCCTCTCCCCAATAAATCACAGACCCAATCAACACCACCTGCGCGAGGTGAGGTGCACATACTACCCATACTACCCGTACCACCCGTACTACCCGTATGTGGCCTGTTCGGGACTTATTCAAATTGGCAAATTGCTAATAAAGTTTCTCGCAATGCGATTTACAGACTCCGAATTGGCCATAAATATCGGTTTTATTTCGCGACCAGGCGGAGCTTTTGCGAACCGGGACAACCAACTCGATCGACGGAGTGTCGATGTGTGAACGCGAAGGCGTTTATTGCGTGAAATCAATTCAATTGAATTGAATGAGTTCGTTTATGCGCCCGCGGAGGCCGTTCCAAAGGCTCTAGGAGGAAGATCAATATTACTTTCACTCCCAGCCAGGACAGATTAACCGGGCCCCCGAAAATTCGGGAAGAGAAAGTCCAGCTCGTTGGAGGACTGAACCTAGAAATATTAATTCTATTTGATATTCGCCCAAATGTTTGTGGCTCAATTTTTCCGGGCAGGCAAAGCACCCGAGAGGCGATTATTAGCGACCCGTGAAAATTATCATTGTTTTGCGGTTAAATGAGCACTAAATAACGTCGCGGGGTTACAGTTTTACTGCCGTGCTGGCAAATCACGTTCACGTTCGGCCAAAAGCTATGAAGCTATGGAATCGGGGGATATAATCGGCGAGGCGGGCGATTGATCGCTTGGAGAAAAGTGTTTTCGTTTTCCCGGCCAGAAAAACGTCAAATCCGGCAGTGCCGAGGCTTATGAAGCGATGAAAAACCAAGAGGCTGTGCGGGTCAACTCGCAGTTGAACTCTTACTCCGCCCTCCATCCTCCATCCTTGTGCTTGGTGCTTGGAGGAGGAGGAGGAGGACGCAGGAGGCTCCCACTGTTCCACTGGCTTTTAAAAATCAATTTCGGATCGTGCTGCAGGTGCCTGTGTGCCTACATGTCCAAAGTACATCGTCATCGTTTGCTTTCCGCGAGTATCCGAGCATCTCAGCATCGCAGCATCTCAGCCTGACCCTGCACCCCGAGAGTTATGAACTTGTTTGCGGCCTAATGAGTTGGCCCGGGTTGCATGCCCAAGCCCAAACCGAAACCGAAATCCAAACCCAAGCCCACAAGAGCCATGGCCACCAGCGCTTGGGGCAAAACGGGAGGAGCTGACAGCTTCAGGAGGTGGCTCCGTGTTGTTTTTTCGTTCAGATTTTCATGGCTTCTGGGCATGGCAGCCCATCGCAAATTGAGGTGTCGTAATGGCGGGAAAAACTCGATGGCAATCGCTTGCCGGGCTGCCCGGAACGTTGGGATGCCTGCTCATCGCCCGGCCAGATGCACCAATAGTGAAAGTGATGTGCAGATGAAGCTTTCCTTGTGGTTGCCGCCGTCGTTTCGGTTTTCGGTTTTCTGTTTGGCTTGGCCCGAGGAAATCCCTCCCAAAAATCTAATCCGAAAACAAAGCGGATCCCCGGACCACACTCCCATTTGCAATGTTAACGAATTGCCCAAAAATTTGTTTGCCATTTTTCATCTGTTAGATTTTAATTTGTTTCCTTTCCGCCGCCGGGGATGGCATTTCTTGCCTGTTTTATTGCTGTTGGTTTATCAGAGGCTTTCCGATTGCATTGCCTCTGTCTGCAGCCCCATAATTATGGAAATTTGCCCAATATGGTTAAATGTCATTGGAATGGATTGCCCGGTGGGTTGGTGGGACGTCAAATTGATGTCCTAAGTGATGGCTTTTGGAGGAGACATGAACTCCTCCGTCCTCTAATTCATGCTCGCACATTTCCCATCATCAAGTTTCAATTATTACCACACTGAAACCGGCCCCATCCCTTTGGCAAAGGTTTTGGTTTCAGGTTCCATTGCAGCGGCTTTCAGCTTTCTATTTATTACACAATTAACAAGTCGTTAGGCGGGGCTTACTATAGTAGTTCGGGGCTTGTTGCCTCGGATTTTGGGCTCAAGCCTGAGCCTGGGGTTTAGCGGCAGCGGCGGCGGCGGCGGTAACTGATTTTCCCGCAGTACATTGACCAGAAGGCACGAAAAGGTAGAAAAAACCACAAACGGCGGAGGAAAGCAGACAAAGCCGTTGCTGGTAATATCATTTTAATTGCCGCTGGGCACAAAGCCTACTAAATATCAAAGGAAAGTCGCGTAATGATCGTTTCATTGGGCAAACTGCGAGCTTGAGCCACACTTCAGTGGCTTAATTTGGGGCTCGGTCCAGAGGCGGTAGCCGGAAT
This sequence comes from Drosophila ironensis, assembly GCA_021223825.1. Taxonomy (NCBI): domain Eukaryota; kingdom Metazoa; phylum Arthropoda; class Insecta; order Diptera; family Drosophilidae; genus Drosophila; species Drosophila ironensis. The sequence continues at coordinate 664,453 of JAJJHQ010009521.1, read as the reverse complement.
CGTGGCCAACCTGTGCTTAACCTTTGCCAGCCAACCAACCGGCCGGCCGGATGGCCAGCAAGCCGCTCGCCAGCCTTGGGCCAAGATCCTCCCACTAACCCAGTAATTGATGCCAATTTGTAGCTTTGTTTATGACCTTGTTGCCGGTCCGGGCTGCTCTTCTTGTCTTACATTTAAATTTAGGCCCCGGCATACGTCTGACAGCATCTAACATAAATTGCACTTGAAGCGGAGAAGTCCAAAAAGTGTTGAGGCGAGGGACAAGTTTGGTAATCGGATAGCATCGGATGGGGCCTCCAGTGGTGTCAAATTTGCGTCAAATTTATATGGGCGAGCCGGCGGAGCAGGGGCAGAACTCTCAAGAAACTGGAATGGTTTCCATCCTCCACTCGAGAGGGGCCACTCGAAACTCTTTTTCAGGCCACCACAAACGAGCCAGAGCCAGAGCCAGAGCCGCAGACAATGCCCAATAAAACTTGTCAAATGCGGCACGAGGCGAAAGTAAATCAAATATTTTGAATTATTGAGGAAAAATCAACAACAAATTGCAATCCGATGTACACATGTACATTGAACGTTCAAACGTTGAGCGGCAAATCCAAATCCGACGGCCACTTGGACTTCGATTTTCAAATCCAAATCCAATGGTTAATGGCGAGCATATTTCATGATTGATTTCCTCGGCTTAGTGGTCTCGGCCAAAATGGGAAGACTGAGAGAAACCCAGTGGTTTGGTTTGGTTTGCCTTGGTTTGGCTTGCCGGTGGTGGTGGTGGAGGAAATGCACTGGCCATGCAGATGTCGGCAATGGATTTTCGCAATTTTTGACAGTTCACTCGGGGGTCAAAAATCAGAGACATGCGACATGACCAAATCTGAGCCACAGTCACAGTTACAGTCACAACCAAACAACTTTCCAGGTGTCTTGCCAGCTGCGGCGGCGCGTCTCTGGTTTGGTTTTCGTAGTTAATTGGCATTGCGATCGTGGCGTCATCTAAGTTAAGTCAAGTCGGTCTCTAATTACATGCAATCGAAACATTTCGTTTCGTTTCGTTTCATTGCCTCGCATTTCCAGGGGCAAGATCATTTTCGGTGAGTCGTGCTGCGTCAATTGTTTCGCAAAATTAACTTTAATTGCTCGGATGCAGTTTACGCTTGGCTGTGCGGTCCGTTCAAAGGAAGGTTATCCAATCCACTTGCATTGAAGTCACCAAGCAAGAACCCTGAATTCAGGAGCTCCAACGCGTTTTCCCTTCCATTTGGAGGTGACACACAAAGCGTGTGAGAAAACCACTTGTATCCAAAAGCGTTTTCCCTGTTTCATGGAAAATAATTACCAAAACAGTTAAGCTGGGGGCGGGGCGGGGTGGTCAGTTTCATAATCAGTTTTCATGCAACATGTTTCCAATGAAACCATCGCCCAAGAGATTTCACAAAGCAGCAGCGACTAGGAGGCAACTTGTTCTGCGGCCCCTGGGCTGGCATGTTTTTTCGAGATTTTTATAAGAACGTGATGCCAACAAAAGCCAAATACCGGCTCTTTACTCGGTCATCGTGTGGTGGTGGGCTTTGTTTTTTGTCTCTCGATGGTTGTCGCCGGCGAAAAGTTGAACGTGACAGTTGGACGTGATTATGTCAACGGTGTCGCGTCGAGTTTTGAGTGGAGTTTGACTCCGGCTAGAAGTGGAGAAGCGGAACAGCTCCTTGTCCCGGTCCCAGTCCCGGTCCCAGTCCCGGTGTCGGTGCCGATATATGTTACTCAATAGGCCGTGTCAGGCTCTAACTGCAGCCCCGAAAGCGGCTTACCTTGCCAGCTAATGCCCAGTGCATTTTGTCATGGCACGTTGACGCCATCAATTCTTGGGAAACCCGAAGAACTGAGCCGATCTGTCGGCGCTTTTCTGGGTCAGCTGATTAATTGCACTTTTGGGATCAAATTTCAACGCCGAAGCGAGGAATTCTTCCATGTGGCCTGCAAGCCTGCAACTCTATTTCCAGCATTTGTCTTGCCTTTCCGCTTTCCATTAATCATAAAGTAAACCCCGGTGGGCCTGTGATTTCTCTGGTCCGGTAATTAGAGTGCCTGCCCAGATTTGTCTTCTAATTCCACCATCATCATTGCGTTGAACTCTATTTTAGGCCGCTTTGGAAGCGTTCCAAATGTCGTGACTACTCCGCATAAAAATGCTTGCAAAAAAGGCAAGATAAATGGATCGGGAATAGAAAACTTTGAAAAGCACAATCTATTTTCTGCGTTCGTGTCGTGTGTTCCCAATTCGTGTGACAACCTGAAAGTGTTCTCCGATTTTTTTTGGCAGGAATGTCGCGCAAAAAGAATTGGCCATAAATTTGTTTGATTTCTGGCTAAATGAGATTTGTAGCCTTTTGATAGCGCTCCAAAGGCGTTTCGTAAATACCAGCAGTGCCGAATAGNAAAGTGTTCTCCGATTTTTTTTGGCAGGAATGTCGCGCAAAAAGAATTGGCCATAAATTTGTTTGATTTCTGGCTAAATGAGATTTGTAGCCTTTTGATAGCGTTTCGTAAATACCAGCAGTGCCGAATAGTTAGGGACTATTGTTATGGCGAGGCATTTATTAATGGGGTTTCTTAATTTACAACAATTCCGCCTAATTCTATTCATGAACAACCTTTGCACACAGCGAGGGAGTGGCGGGAGGCCGATCCAAGAATCAGACAGTATCTGAAGGCGTTGCTCACCAATAAAATGTAAAGAACCGAAATTGTTAAATTCGGTTCTAAAAATTCTAAAAACGCGGTCGAGGTCACGCACTGACATTTCCGATAATGAATGTACGATCTCGCTGCCATTGTGGCTGCTTGTGGCACAGACAAAGCTATAGCTACTATAATGCCGATTGCCCAACTCTCCTCGGGTCGGTCATTCGAAAATTACAACAACTGGCGCTGAGTCAACGAACCTCGCCGCAGACATCCAAACTATCCGATGTTGAGATACAGATACGCGACGTGCCCAGCACAGCGCGCAAAGTATCTGTTGGGCTGCGGCGGCGGTAAAAATAGCCAAGGCATTAGAGCAACTCAACTCGTCTCGTTTCTGGGGGCGATTCTTCTCCTGCTCGGCGGGGCGATGAACATTTCGCATGAATAAGCAGCCCAAGCAGCCGCCTGGGGAAAATGAGGCGGGAAAATCATACGGCGGGCAGACCTCGCCATTGAAACGCAGCGAGAATTCTTTAGATAGCCGCAAAAGTGTGGCAATCCTTTGGCTAATTTCAACAATCCAGCAGGAACTTCTGTCCGGCCATTGGGCCAGTGAAAACAGTCGCCCAGTCTATTGACTTTTCGTCAAGAAAATATCTGCGCAATCATGGCCAGAAATCGTAGCGCTTGATTCTCCTCCACTTTCACACCACTCGGTGTGTGCACATTCACTTTTCCTGCCTGTTTGCCTGTTTGCCAGTTTTATTTTATTTTCCCTGCCTCGGTCTCGGTCTCAGTCGCAGTCTCGGTATGAGCCTCAGATTTCAATCTGGAGAACTCTCCAACTGACTTCAATTTGTAGTCCCATTCCCTGATTTCTTTTATTATTTTGCCTACGCTCAGCTCGCCAATAATCTCGAGACCAGACCCTCGAGAGAACGGCTGCTCCTCAAGTTCAGGCTGCGCAGATTAGTCACGAACTTTGCATAAGTTCTGCATTCTAAATTCTCATATTTCCATCGCCGCTGCTCAAGTGGGTGGGTGGTACGGAACTGCACCGAACTGCATTGAAGAATTGGCCAGACCCAGTCCCAGTGCCAGCCGGAGACCGGAGACCGGAGACCGAGAGTCGTGCCGAAATGGGGAGTGGTTCTGCCTGCGCGGAGTTTGTTTTCGAGAAAGGCGTTCCTCCAAAAAAAGACATACTATAATACATTGTTGCCTCGGCTCTGGCTTTGGTTTGGGTTTGAGTTTGGGTTTGGGTATGGGTTTGGCTTGGGCCTAGCCAGGGTTCTCGGCCTTTTATTCTGGTAATGAGCCTCAAGTATCGCAAATGGGCAACCCACACCTGCCTCCGCCGCCGCCGCTGCCGCCTCCTCGATCCCAACTCCCACTCACCTACTCGCTCGCTCGGCGTCTTCTTCAAAAAGTTTCCTATTTGCCAAAGGCCGCTTCTTCAGTGACTCGAGTCACGGGGCCATGTACTCGTACCCGTACTCGTACCTTCTACTCGTACTACACAATATTTGCCTAAGCCAGCCGGCCAAGCCTCTTTGCGGCGCAAAAAGAGTCATAACTCCACTTACCCCAACGGAATTCTTTTGTTTCTGCCAGCTTGTAATTAGATTTAATGATAAAATCGCAGGGCAAACAGTTTTCAAGCAGAAAATTGTCCGCAATTATAAATTAAACTGCTGGATACTTTCAAAAGCGCGCTCAATCGATTTCTAATATTCGAGAAAAGACTGAAGTCGCCTGTCAAAGCAGAAACTTTCCCGCAGCTTGCCATAAATCTTGGCGGTTTTTGAGGCGCCGCTTTGGCGGATCAGGATGGAGTGGAGCAAATCCCTAGGATTTGACGAGTCCAGGGAAACAGGGAAACAGTTTTCATGAATTTGCCTCAAACTGAACTGTGAGCTGTGACATTTCAATTTGCCGGCGCCGAAAGGGAGCCCGTCGAAGCTCAATGAAGATCTCAAACAGGTGGAAATTGAGATTTATGCTTGACTTCGACACCGACTTGGTGGAGGGGCTTTGAGCAGATGAAGGATCCGACGGGTCCAGGGCCATAAATAAACGTCTGTCTTGGTTTCAACACAAAAAGGCTAAGAGGTGGCCCCCATCCTCCCTCCCGCCGGCGCACCGCAGTGTTTCCTGGCTTTGAGTACGAGTATTTATCGATTTCTAATTTCAACTTTTGCGCGCCTTTGTTGATTTTTCATATTTTGCGATGATGCAAGAGGTCGCCGGGGTTAAACTGCTTGTATGGAGATCAGTGAGGAGATTAGCGCTGCCGGATCCAGGCTTTCCTTCCTCGACTTTCCTCTTCGAACGACTCCATGTGTGTGGGTGTCACTGGGTGTCGCGCCCATGCGCCCCCTGACCCCGCGGCGTCAATTGTCTTGTAATTATTTTGTGATGTTTGATAAATTGAATATCGCTCTCTGCTGCAATGCCAACTCTGTTGCTGCGAGCCGTGTGTGTTGTTGTCTGTGATTAATCGTGGAACAATGGCAGAGGTTATGATGCAATGCGTGGGACTTCCCAGCCTGACCTCTGCACGGAGGTGCACATGGTTTGCGGATGGGAGGAGGCTGGGATGCGGATTAGGCGGCAGCTGTTAAAATGACAAATGAGCGATGGCCTATCGCGGCAAATGGGCGGCATGCGCCGCTCCAGGAGTTGCCTATATAAGGAATTCCATGGCCGGGTCGCAGTCATTTGAAAGTTTGCAACGGGGCAACCACGGTGAAACCGTATCCGTATCCTTTGGGGGGCCAAGCCTTTCCATTCGTTTATGGTTTAACGCCTAATCAATTAGGCGGGTGAGCATATCAAGGCGATGTCAGGCCGGCCGGGTACTATACATAAGTTCAGGCCAACAGACAACGGACACAGTTTTAATTTCCCTTTCTGCCTTTGCCTTTCGATTCCAGGTGTTGTACCATGAAATTGTATCACACGCTCGAGTGGTGAGCTCTTGCATCCGCGCCGCCGAAAAGGAGTTGCAGTTGCAGCAACAGCAACAGCAGCAGCAGCAGCAGCAACAATCGTCGAGCCAGCAGCCCGCCTCCCTGACCAGCAACTGCTCGAGTGAGTCAACCAGCGAGTCGGGCACCAAGTCGAGCAGCCTGAGCAGCGGCTTCGCCTCCGATCCGGTGAACACTCCCATACCCATACCCACATCCACACCCACCGCGGCAGCTGCTCAGCCACCCAACCACCCGCACCAGCACCACCCACCTTCGAAGAAGGGCGAAGGGAACTTGGAGCGGCTCCGGGACCGCTACCATTTGGTCTACCTGAAGGCCTTCGAGCTGCAACTCTGCCTGGACAACTTGCTCAGAAAGCGCAGCTCCGCATCGGTAAGTCAAGCAGTCCACTGCCCCTACGTCCTACGAGTATGTATCGCACTAATTTATAGCCCTCGGTGAACTTGAATCGATTAGCGGCGATCTCCGAAAATAACCACGCCACTCGCGTGTCACCCCGGATTATCGCACCCAGGGAAAATGGGAAAATGGGAAAAATGTGAAGCTCCCGGGCGGGCCAGGGACGGGGGAAGAGTGTTAAGAAAACCATTCGACGTGCCGTGGATTCTTGGAAAGAAAGAAAATGCATTTGGCGCCGCTTTCCCTGGGCATTGCCAGTGCCAATAGTGGAAATTTCTAATTACGTTTTTGTATAACGCGGCTGCGAGTGATTTAATTAATTCATTTAGTGAAAATGCCGGCAATGCGATGGAAAATGCATTGGGAAAGCGTTAGCCGGGTGCCATGCAGGCAATGGAATTCAATGGAGAGAAAGATGAAAGATGCTTGGACCCGAACAATGCGGAACTGAAAGTGAAGAATGGTAGAATCTTCCGACGCAGCCACTTCCTTTTCGTCGATCCAGCGGCCCGGATTCGTGCTCCTCCGATCTAGTGAAAGTCAATTTTGCCTTTAAGACAGATTAACCCAGTTTTTCGCCAACCAGATGGAAGCATCCTCCTCTGCGAACCGTAAGCGTTTCCTGGTTAAAGTTCTGCCTCGTGTTCCCCTCTTAATTGTGTGTAATTTGCGGAGTTTGGCAGAGCAAAACGTTTTGGCCTCGTGCCTGCCTGCAGTTTTCATGTGAATATTCATTCAAGGCACGCACTGGAAGTACCGACACCGACCGGTACGGCCCGCTCCACTCCCATCCAGCCACTCGGAGTTTCAGACCTCTGGTTGTGGGGCAGTGCACCTTGTTTTTGTGTGAACCGCTTCATTTGCCTGCCGCCTCGGGCGGGCTTTTATCCACCTTCCGACCCGCCCAGCCCCTGGTCTCCTAGTTTTTTCTAGTTGCCGCCAAAACAATTTCATTTTCCTGCACATGCACGGGGCACTGATGCAATAATTTCAGATCCCCCGGGATCCGAATCGGAATCTCTGATGGCCGATCTAGATGGCAATTTTCAACACTTTCCTGGCCACATTTTGCACTGACCGCCGCGGGCGGACTCGCTGCCCCACATTTGCATTGGCCCGGCTTGCATTTCCACATTTCCATCCATGGAAAACTTCAAACGAAAGCGACTCCAGCCAATCGGACAAACTGAAATCTAGGGGTAATTCATACGGTTGCAGATGCGTTGAAGTCCTCAAAGTTTGGAGGTGAAAATCAAAAGTAAAAGTGAAAAGCCAGGACAAGCAGGAAGACGTCGGCGAGCAGCGAAACAAGTCCGAAGGCCGAAGTGCAGGGCAAATTAAAATAAACCAAATCAAATTTACGACGTGACTCGGTGGCGGGTTTTTCGAATACCAATACCCTGGAATGGAAATGACGTTTCTGGGAAAACGGAGAGGAAAACTTGAGGGAAAGAGAGACAGAATAGCGCTGCCAGCTTCCTTGCCACAAATAGCAGCCGTGTAGTTGTGTAGCCAGTTCGATAAACAATTGCAGGCGGAATTGCATTGAATTATGCGGCCCATTATTGTTATTATTATGGTTATTATGCTCTGCGGACGGACTGTCTGTCTGTTGCTCTATCGTCTCGGAAGTGTGTTGTTTATTCTTGGGAAATACGCGCAGCGTGTTTGTTTAGCGGAGTGGAAACAAGGGACCTTTGTTGTTTTCCCAGCGGGTTGAAGGTTGAAGTTCGGCTGATTGAGGCTGTGAAACATCTGGCGATCGAAAGGGAAACGCAAAGCTTCGGCTTTTGGGGGGACGACTCTTGCTTTTCGGTCCGCCGTGTGGGAGAACAAGGCCTTGGGGCTGTCATCATTTTTCAAATGCCTCTAATTGGTATCGGGTTTCCTCCCGATCAACCAATTTACGTCCATCAAAAAGTTGTTTTATGAATTTAATTGGCCGCTCCGGCAGAAGCTAACCCGGCGGACATCAATCAAAGACCGGCATAAATCAATCGCCTAACCAGCTACCCAGCTACCTAGCTACCTGGCTCCACTCTGCAGCAGATCGGCGAAAACACACCCAAAACCGAGCCAAAAATTCAAGCAGGTCGCCACCGAAATGCAAATTTCGATGCGATCCGATCCACTTACAAAATTGAGTCAGAAAGCAAAACGAGGCTTCGAAATGAGTGAATGCAAATCGCATAATAATTGACAGCGAAACAAATGGCAGGGGAACCCCACCCGGGCTTACAAGTTGCAACCATTTAGCTGGCAGTCACGTCGCAGTCGGAGTCGAATCGGAACTGCAATTTACTCGTACTATATGCACTCAGCATGTTGATTGCTTACACATGCAGAGCAAGTGGAGTGCCGGAAAGCTGCTGAAATTAAATCACAATAATTATGTAAAGTAAGCCGGGGCAACGGCGCGGGCGGTGGCGGAGGACCACACCCGCAATTTTCGACAAAATGCGGAAGACAATGAGAATTTTCGTCGTGCCTATAAGCTGGCTGAAATGTCGAATGTTCGCCGGTAAAGGTAATTAGCTGGATCTCGGAAAAAACGCGGAGCACAAGCCTAGGCTAGGCCTACGAGTAGCTATCTGGATCGGCAACCGCAGGTTGGCAAAACCAAATTGTTTTATAATACGCGAGCAGCAGCGGCGGCTCAGCGGCCCGTTAGTTGATCTACTTTCCGGCGCAGATAATGACAGATTTCTGGCTAATATTCCTTGGGGTTTCTTGGCTTTCTTGGCTTTCTAGGCTTTCTTTTCCCCCTCGGTCAGCGATCTTGTTGCCAGCGTGTTTTTCAATTGCCGAGCTAATGATCCAATCGCAGCCACGTAAACGCTCCAATATCTGACGCCAGCGAGAGATTTGGATAAGATTTGGACTCGAATTAGTGATCGGATCTTGGGCACATTGTTCGACTTCTAGGCCGCACTTCGGGGGCAGTGATTTGATTTATGATTGCCCCGATGCGGGGAGCCATGACCAGACCAGATCAGAGCAGCCATAAAGGAAATCGAGCATCAACAAAAGCCAATCGCCAGCAGCTGTTGATCTTAAGCGCTCCAGATTCCAGATACCAGATGCAGATACTTTGCCATTGTCTGTGTATACTGTATCCCGTGGAATATGCAAACAATCGAGAGCGAGTGCCAGTTGCAACACCTTGCAATGCGATTTATTGCGCCTGCCAGCGACTTTTGTTTGACATTTGCCAAATGTCAAGCCGCCGCCGCCTTCGCCGCCGCCGTTTTGGTTGCCTTTGTTTCGCCGTTTTGCCGTTTTGATTCGTCTTCATCATTTCCAATCATTTCCACTTAGCCAGCAACACCTTACACTCGGGCAAAAATCGAGGGAAATCAAGCGAAAAGGAGCAGCAACCTGCGGGTTGCCGGGTTGCGTGGTCGCGATTGGGAGATTGGCATCGACCCGCCGCCGGGAAACGTGGGGGCAACACCCACACAGCCCCCACGGCGACGCAGCAGAGGAGGAGAGTTCTCTGACTCTGTTCTGTGGCATGTTGCACGTTGCACGTTGCACATTGCCGATTAGGGTCAGAGCTATGCTAGAGAACGAGAATTGGCAGATATTCAAAGTGAAAATATGCAAACTACCAGCGACGCCGACGCCGACGCCGTCCCATTGAAGTTGCTGCCGTTGATTTTTTTTCCTTGCTAAATTTAGCATCTAATGCGATTTGTAATAGTTGAGCTAAATTGTGGACGTCCAAGTTGCGCCGCCGCGCTGTACCAGGAAATGTGCTGTTGCTGCTGCTGCTGCTGCTGCCGCTGCTGCTGCCCCGTGCACTCCAGCCACCAGCCAGCACAATGAAAGTAATAACACTGTCGCTGCCGTGGAGTGAGTTTTCAGTTTTCAGTTTTTCAGTCTTGCCGTTGAGGGGGTGGGCAATGAAAACTCTACTGCCTCCGCCGCTGCCTGTGCTGTCTGTGCGCATGTTGCCCGTTTTCCATATGACTTGGAGGTTTTCATGTTTTTGTTTGTGCGGGTTGTCAACGCGCTCGTGTTGCTGTGTTGCTGCAGTGCCCGTTGTCATTGTTGGTGTTTGCAATTTTTGTCGCTCCAATGGATACTATGGATACACTTGGATACTTTTCCCCTCTCGAACTCGAACTCGAGAGTTGCTGCTGCTGCTGTTGCTCGAAAATTCATTGAATGTTTTGTGGCGAATTGAGTAATTGTTGCGAAATTTCGCGCAGACAAACAAAA